>JBCJKF010488527.1:0-13469 GCA_039654545.1 Plocamopherus ceylonicus | reverse complement strand
TATGGGTATCTGGACCGGTCTCTTAGAGGTGACTTTTAAAGAGAAAAAATTCGGTTACACAGGAATAGCGGCCTCTAGGGCGAACCGGTCTCTTAGACAGCGGTCTCTTACGTGGTGACTACTGTATTTAATCCTCAATACAAATAATTATGCGTTAGAAGTGTTTGGAGAAAAAAAATTTTTAAAAAAGAAGTACAAATTTTTACTTAATAGCTATGGTGATCTGACTGAGTGACTTTGAAATTCAGGGACCTCGACATTGTCCTTCAGACTTTAATGCTGAACCGAAGACTGAATTTTTCCCTTAAATTGTATCTGGTCGTCAGTGCTATCTGTGGAGAGCTACCCAAGACATCCATAGTATCCGCATCTCTAAAATTGGAAGCCCAGGGCCTATCACACCCGTTGAATCTCAAATAGCTTGACATTGGTGTCGTACCACACTGGTGGATCAACATTTCTGGAGAGTTAAAATTATAAAAGTACTGAAATAATGACAGTGACAATAATAATCGATTTGGAACAATGTCTCTAATTGATGATAATAATAATGATAATAATAATAATAATAATAATAGAATGCACACTTGTAGAGTGCCATTATCTCCCAGTGTGAGGTCTGGGTGTTTTCACAACCATTATATATCATCATCATCCCAAAGACTGTCTCAATTTCTAAAGAGTATACACTGAGTCATTGTCATTTTCCCTTTAACTGTCGGTAGTCTGGTACTCATTTTAGTCTTCAGAAGGAAGTGAATAAATGTATGGAGATCAATCACATTATATTGTAACCTCATGTTAATTGCTATCTTTCCCCATAATGCCATGTAGGCTTAACCAAGGAAGAAAATCAAATACATCAAAATATGAGTGTAAGGAGGATGGCCAAGGAAAGGAGAAAACCAAACAAATCAAAATATCTTGAGAAAGGCCTGAGACCAGTCAACCTACCTGAGATAAATGACCCCCCACAGGTACGTCCTGAACCACATGGTGGTGCCGCTGTTTGCCTGGTACTTGCGAATGAGGATGGGGTGGGGAACAGGCAGAAGGCCAACTAGTGTGCCATGTTGGAGGAATTTCAGGATCTCTGTCTCATCAGTCAGACCCCTGCCACAAAAAAAAAAACAACCCCAAAACAAATCAAGTTTGTTCCAGTACATTTTGCAAACTTACACACACACACAAAAAAAAAAAAAAAAAAAAAAAAAAAAAAAAGGACACACCAAAACAAATAACAAAGAAAAAAAACCCCCCAAACATTCAAAAATAAAAATGAGTCCCTTTAAGGCGGCTAGAGCCATATTCTTGGGAATGGGTGCAACATAAATAAATTTCATTATTATGACCATTATTATTATTATTATTATTACTATTATTATTATTATTATTATTATCATCATTATTATTATTGTTAAGCTTTGTGCATACACAAAAATATTTTAAATTTAAAAAATTCAAATGCAATAATTCTACTACAACTACAACCTTTATTAGAAAGGATGTAAAATGTGAACCACATCTTAAAGAGAGGAAGAGGCCGAGAAAAAAACAACAAAAAAAAACCCCCAGTATACTAAAGTATATAATTACTGCTAAGAAAGCTTCCAAAAAATGACATTTATACTTATTATTACCATCATACTCCCCAACCATGACCTGGCCGCAGTTACAGAGCAATCATAGAATAAATTTTGATAAAATACAGATAAGGAAATGCTTGCATGCCAAGCATTACTCAGGGGTCATAGCTTAGGATCTTTCCAACCACTGGAAGTTACCGATGTCTAGGTCTTAATCATATCAGACCACATGACATTTATGTCAAAAATCTTGTAAATAGGGCCTATATCTACCCTATACCTAACAGCAGGTAACCGCATAGGTCTTCAAATCTGTTGAGTTCCATGGATCTGCAAAAAACAATGACCCCTGATTTTCTTGAGAGATGGAGAGGAATATCTCTTACTTGTCTATACAGATTTTTTCCACCTGTGGAACCAACACCTGTAACATTCTCATGATGGTTTGGAGAGGAAGCTTCTGTTTCCAGGATTGCACCTGTCAAGTGGAATATCGCACAAAGAATACAATCTGACACATTAAATATAAACAATTTCTGTACGCCACATTAATTACAAAGAGTGAAGAATTTAATTAGGAGAAAAATTGGAAAAAAAAAACCCCAGCAAAAAAACTATAATTCTGCTGAGGATTCACCTGCACAGTGGAAAAGTAAATATATCACAACATTGTCCATTTAACCAAGTCAATAGTTATAAGAAGATACCAAGATCTGCATAAAAACATTAAATATAGTTTTAAATACTACATAGTTAATTGAAACTCAAAGCATCTGCTACAAATCAACTATGCAATTGTTATCAGCGATGAAGTTAAAAACAAGAAGATGAAGAAGAAAAAGCAAACTATATTATGAGATCTGATATAAATTTAACCCAATAATCCGGTCAGTCATATATCATCATCTGAAGCCAGACATTAAATTAGACGGCAATTAATCCAAAATACTACCAACGCCTTGAAGCAAGGTCTTGTCCTAATATTCGCCTACCCATGTGTATTACCCAGGTAAGGATTAAATTTAACTTTGAAATACCAAGTGACATTTAGGATTTCCTTCATACCTTGTATAATCAGTCCATACTTCTGCCTTTAAAAGGGCAAGCAATTTTCTTACTTATTCCACTGACTGAGAAAATACTGTGTCATATTAGTCATAAAACTTATGTAATTCAATTAATTACAAAATCAGGGTGGCCAGCAAAATTTCCAACTAAAATTTCCTACCTAGGAAATTGACAAAAAAGTCCTGTTTCCCACAACCTCTCTAATTATCAAAACATATATAATACTATTACATTTTTATGTATACATAATATTTTACTGCATTTATCGTGTTGACTACGTTGTACATAACATGGGCAACTATTGGACTAATAAGAACAATTAAGCTCGGACTAGGGCTATGTTTTACATTAGAGAGGGGAAAGGGGGTGGGGTAGGGGTGTAGGAGGGGTGCGTCACTCATCATCAGGCATGCCATTTGACAGACACTACCCTTGTCTTCATAAAATTAATGTAAAAAAAATGTCCTCCGTTCCCCCACCTCCTTCACTCTACATTTACGATCTAGCATCGCCATCATTTGCTGTGTATACATAGGTCTACCAGTAAATCATAGTAAATATTATATATATTACTGTTATCATCATTACGAAGTGTGTGCATTGTGCATGTGTGAGTGTGTGTGCGTGCGTGTGTGTGTGTTGGACAGGCGAGTTGATGACATGTGCCATACTGGCTGCGCTGGCTGGTGTTGTAAGCGATGTGACACAAGATGCTTTCCCAGAGATCAAAGTGGTAAGCGACTGACAACAACCGAAGCGACAGGGAAAGCAATGAGACGGTGAGGGGTGGGCGCGGTAAGGAGGGCAAAAGTTAACGTCACCACCCCCGTCTCCACGTTACTACCCTGCCCCGCCCCAACGATTCTTGAGGATAAAGCTGGAGGCCCGGTCATACTCGTATACTTATTGTGGTCTTCAAAAAGAAGAGCCCATGTTTGCGACGTAGTATTCGGTTCCAGTGGACATCGTACATAATATCGACTGCATTAATGTAGTGCAAATGCAATCCTATATATATAGCAAGCAGACATATGAATTGGCATGGAAATGCACAGTTACGATTTTGTGATAATCGGTTATGATTTCAAGACCTCCGTCGTCGTTGCGATACAAGTACCACGGATTATAAATGTTTTGCAAATTTCATACCGCTATCGCCGTCGCTAGCACAAGATTTCCTACCGCTTATGCAAATTTCCGACCTTTCCGACCTCATGGTCAAATTTCCTACCAATTTCCGACTTCGCTGGACACCCTGAAAATACATGAATGACACCAGGAAGCAGACATCATAGAAAGTGGAGGAAGATATAAAAGAGACCCCAAAGAAAACATGTTTATCCTTCACAGAAGGAACCAGAAAACATCAAGACAGGGAAGAGTGGAGAAAGATCATTTTGGGAACTTAAACCCCACATACCGAAAGGTTAAATTGGATATCACCAAAGAAAGAAATTGATGAAAGTCTATATTCATATCTTTCCTCGGCAGTTTGAATAGAAAAGTGACTTAAAAGTTTCAAAAAGTCAATAAAGATCATATAAAGTTACCAATTTTAAATTGTCAAGTAAAATTGATCAAAGAAATAAATAAGACTGCATTCAACAACAACAACAACAAAAAAGAAAGAAAAAAAAAAAGATAAGAAAAAATATATGGCTTAGTGGTTTAGAGAAATCTGAAGGACAAAAACTTCAAACATTTTCCTAAGCTTTTAGTAGTTTTTAATTTGTAACATCCATTTGGCAGTCAGAGGTTTAGAATCCTCTCTTCAGCTTAATTGTAATGGTTCTCTTAGTAGTTCAACACTATAAGGAAACTCTTGAGGTAGAAAATGATGGGATTTCAACAGAACAGAGTAATGGCAAACTCTGTTAAAGGCAGGCACAAAGTTATTCAAGCATATCTTCCTGCCAATGCCTACCCATTCAGGGGAAGCAACCCACTGACTAGATCCGGATGCCAATCCCATCCTTGGCACGGGGGCTTTGCCCATCTCCATGGGGCTGGTGGGAGATGTGGGTGATGTGGGTGTTGTTGGGACCACGGGAACCTGGTAGGGCACACAGTAGAAATTGAAAATGGGCTTTACAAGGGCAGATGGGAAGAGTGGTGAAGCGAGTCCAGTGCAGGTGTGAGTAGCAGACATACCAACTTCTTTGAGATACCATTTCCAGTTGGCTGGAAGGCTTAAAAAACAACAACCTCAAATTACTGATGAATCAGTCATTCAAATTCTTTTTTTTCCTTTTCAGTTGAAAAAAAAAAAAATTCCGGAAAGGAAGTAAAAGTTGGTATGTCTGGGGCTCTAGGCAATAGAACACGTCTATTTGCTACAATGTTAAAAATCAAATCAAGTTTTATCAAGAAGATGTATGCAGAGAAGCTTTATATATAAATAAATATGAATAATTTGGTTAATTGGTAAGCCGTGAATAAAAAAACAAACCAAAAATCCCTGTTAGAAGTTAGGGTTTGCATCCTGATCACAGCGAGCCCCTTTTCCACACATTATTACGATGATTGAAAATGGACTTAGGATATAATGTATTAACTCAAAGGTATGTTCAGTTGTGGACGACCACTCCTGTCATGGAAATAACAAGTTTTGGTACCAGACACACTGTTGCAATGAGGACAGACAAATCCAAAACAGCGATGGAGAGAGCAGTCTGGTTTTGTATTCTGAACAGCGACTAAAATAAATATATGTGTGGTTTGAATATTAATGAAAATCAGTTTTCTTAACTTTAATCACAATACACAAGGGCTTTGACAGAAGTGTTGAACTTATCCAAGACAAAGCCAAATTCGAAATCTAGAGCTAGAAGGCTAAGATCATGAGCAAAAGTGATTGTCTTGAAGAGGGGACTATAAGACCATATAAATGTAATAGAGACTTGATGTACAATAATTAAAAAAAAAAAAAAAAGCGTTTATCAGGATATATTAACATGTCTTGTAGTGACAAAAACTTTCCACTCTTGTGTCCTTAATGTAAAAGAGAAAGTTTAAAAGCCATTGGCCATCAAGGAACCAATGACAAAGAGTTATCATTACATTCAATTAAAAACAACAAACAATACATTTTAATACAAAGATGAAAATTCTTCTTGATGAGAACTGCCCCAGGATAAAACGTTCACCTTGTCACATAAATCCGTACTTGAGAGGCTGTTTTGCACTATGAAAGCATAGACATAAAGAGGTCTAATCCAGTTGTTACCAATATGAGACAATACAACCATATCCATATCCATACAAGATCTAGAACATAAACTAAACATGCTGTAAAATCTTGTATCTTAAACTTTGAAGGCGGTTTCCAACAGTCTCTCCTTTATTCACCCACATACCTTCAAAGTGCAATATCTCAGGTTCTACAAGAGATGAATGAAATAAAGCACGAAATAATCAGAAATTAAGACAGAATATGGACCAGTTATCATCTAAAATTAGTGGAATGGAAGGTTTGACTCCACACCAAACAAAAGTTGGTAATGGTGGTGTTGAACAGGTGGTCATCTTAAACGGAGATTAAAAAAAAATCGAGGAAGTTGACAGAAACTGGTTGTTAGACAGGTGGTCTTTTGACGAAGTACAACTGTAGTTGATATTGGCTCATTAATTCAAAAGCCACTACTATGATCTCAAAGCCTACAGGTGGCACAATCTTGGATTTGAAAATTGACCTCTCCATCGCACACTGACACTTACTTCTATGGCCATCATGGTTGCCTGTCAGTGGTTGTCCTGCAACTGAACACACCCCTGTTTCATAATCATATTAGGTTGGGGGAAATGGATGAGTAAACATTTGGATAAGATGTCAATTAGTATGTATTTTGCCACTCTTAGCTCTTTGGGTAACACAATGGATATATATGTGTAGTATGTACAGGGTAGCTAAAAATATAGAGGTATTTTATTAAGAATGTGTATAAAAATAAAATTTGTTTTTTATTTGTATAAAGCTAGCATTAATCAAAATTTTAAACAGATGTATACTTAATATTTAGAAAGGAAAAAAAACAAAACAAAAGCAAAAAAAAACAAAAAAAAAAAAAAAAACTTCATGCAACAAGATTCTCCTTTTTGAAGGTTTATGTGAATTAAATTTTTGAAATTTTTTTCAAATTCATCAAAGCTCCTAACACCCATTGTGTGATGAATACAATAAGTCACCCTCTGGTATTTTACCACTTTTTACATGTGGTACAATCTTCCTTCCCACCCCCCACCCCCTCTTCTTTCTCTCTGCCTATTACTGTCTGTCTCTTTCTAATCCCCATCCAATGCCTCCTTATGTCTAAATCATTGAAACATTCGTACAAAAACTTATTCCTGGCAGGTTTAAATATATTATTTTAATCATTTTGTTACACAGGGGTGGATGAATAGATGAAGTGATATTATATGAAATTGAGATTTGAGTAAACACAGTTCCACTCACGGTGGATTTGACTTTAGTCGGAGAGGAAGCTTTGGCCTCCTTGGGAGATTCAGTTTGAGAAGGGGCCGAGTCAGTAGGATCTTGTATCTCACTGGGCGGCTGGATGCTCTGAGGGCCTCGGGACTCTGCCAGCTCTTTCAGGGTAGGCTGTCTGTGGACTTCATCGGGCACTGACTTCTCTGTCATTTTATCTAGCACTTCACAAATATAAGAAGAGTTACACAGTCGTCTATGTGAGTATAAAAATGATACAATCACTAATTATAAATCCTTCAAAGCAAATATATCGCTAATGATACACCCTTCAAACCAAAGATTTCTCCAATTATAAAGTCTTCACACACCAAAGATTCCCCTTTCATTCCAAACTGTGATAAAGCACTAGAGTTTGCATCAAACAAAACTCTTCCACTGGGTAACTTACCTCCGATTGTAACACCAAATTCTGACTCTCATCAGTGTGATATGCGTTTGAAATGGCCAAAAAAAAACCAGAAGAAAACAATAACAAAACTAAATCAAATCAAAACCAAAAGCAAAAAGAAATAAGGAAAGAAAAAAGTCCTGAACATAGAGTACCTGTACTGCTCTGTGATTTGAGAGAGAGGGACTGACTGCACTTACTGGGAGTGGCGGCCAGCGATACTTTAAGGGTTCCTGGTTCGGCTTCCAGGGCTGGCTGGGCCCCTTCCATGGTTTGAGGGTCGCGGGTGTCTTGCGGAGGAGGGGCAAACTTCTTGCCCCGTTTGGTCATGGCCTTGGCGATGGCGGAGTGGTCGATGGGCAGGTTGGCCAGTTGGTGGAACACATTCCTCTTGCGAATGATGGTGTAGACCAAGTTGGAATTGCCTATGACAAGGAACATTGCACGAAACAAAACAAAACATTTGTGAATCTTCAAATAAATACTGAAGAAACACTTCATAGATCTATGTATGATTCAAAACAAGAAAACTAGATTTAAAATTACCACTCCTGCAAAGAATTGTTATCAAACTATGAACATGGCATTAAATCAAAGACTTTTCTCAGATGATCATAGAAATGGAGCTTCAATAAACAATATAAAATTAAAATGATCAAATTGACAACCACACACAAAACAAGGTAAAAAACAACAACATTCAAACAATACAAATAACAACTCAGGTAACAAAGCAGGTAAAATAATTTATGATGAAAAATAATATTTAAAAAAAGCAGCAGTACAGACAAAAATTTCAAATTAAAACATTTCTAAAAAATAACAATAAAAAAACTTGAAGCTTGAATTCTAAACTGCTGACCAAACAAAATAAACCACAGCACAAATATAGAGTAAGTGAAAAGAATGTGACCAAATATTTTAAAACGATCATATTCTTTATTACTGATAAACCAAAGTTCAAGGAATTTCACTTTGTAAAATTCAAACTTTTTTTGTCTTTTCTTTATACTACTTTTTTTTCATTGATAGGAAATGACATAGATAAAAACAGGTTTATCATCAACTGATCAAAACTTGCTTAAAAAAAAAAAAAAAAAGCCAAGAGCAACGTACCATCAAACTGGTACTGGATGATGTTGTTGAAAACCTCCAGGAGGAAGAAAACCAGGTGGTGATTAGTGGCACTGGCAAATAGGAACCAGGGGGTGCTGAAGGCCTGCACATTGAAGAAAAAGAAAAGAAAAAATAAATAGACACGGCCGGGCCTTACGCTGTACGAGCTACACAAAGTAATAGTCCTTTGAGCTTATCTCTACAAAGGACCGGAGAGCTTGTCCAAGGTTCTTCAGCATAAAGTTGACAGTGATAGATTTTTTCCTTTCTGAATACAATGGCAGTCCATTGTATAATGCACCCATTGTCACCGGTCAAGTGAAATAAAAAAAAGTTTAAACATGTAGGCGCAGGATCATAAACTATAAAAAGAGACGGCTCTGAGTTAACCCCACCCCAAAAAGAGACAGACGGCGCAAAACCCAACAAATTGTTTATACTTTAAAGCCAATGTAGCTTGCTATATGAACTTGCTTTGTAAATCACTTGAGTGAAACAAAATTCTCAATTCCATGAAAAACGGCGAAAACCTGTGTTCAAGTTATTAGTGCAATTTAAAAGCAGTTACAACTGAAAGTAAATGAATTCTTTGCTTAATGAGACACAATATGCCATGAGGAATCTTACCTCCAGAAGATGAAGAAGTTTGGTACTGGCAACCATTGACAGAGTCTTAAGGTAGGGGGACACTGAGGAAGGTCAAAGGCTCATTTTTATTTGTTTCATCATTAATAATAATAATAATAATAATGATACTGCCCACTTAAGAGTATGCCAATACTTCACGTACCATACTAGATTGTATTTTCATAACACTCTCTAACAGATCTGAAGGAAGTGCTCAGAGCACTTTATCAGTAAAAATTGGATAATTAATGCAAAAGTATAATCACAGCCATTTCAGAGACAAGGTGACTAAAACTGTTTGAGACTGTGTAAAAAAATTACCGAAAAAAATGTCAGGCTAGACAGATAATGACATACCTCTACAATATAAATGAGCTATAAAACTTGTACAAATGAAAAATAAGAATTAATATGACACAACCCATTAGACACCAATTTAATGAATGAAAATTAAAGTAATGGCATTTCGACAACACTCAGCTTCATCAAAACATAAATGAAAGGGTTTGCAAATAGGTTTTATCTGATTTTTAAAAGAAAAGGTTATTGCTGCTTAGGGAATTTGGGCAGTTTGTTCTGTAATATTGGTAAAGAGTGTGAGAATACCTGTTCTCAATATGCAGCCAAATAATGGCTTTTCATGGGGATTTTTACAAGGATCTTAGTGATCTAGTTAGTGAACACTAAATGATTTACTTTTTTAATAAACCTTAAATTAGAAAGGATATCTATTGATGAAATTGCAAAGATATTGGTGAGAACACAAAATATTACTTATTATTATTGCTAGACTCCAGTGCTTGAATTTTCAAACATTAACTTTATTCCTCATTACACTCTGAAAATTGTAAACACTTTAAATAAAATGTTGTAAACATACACATTTCTTTTGTCACACACTTAAGGGAGGATAATATTTCCTTTTCCCCAAAGATCCATGCTTTTTATTTTATTTTTTATAACAGTAGGCATTTGATGGATCTAAAAGAACTTCGAAAATTCTAATAGCTAAAGATTTTATCTTCTGCAGTATGCTAGGTGGATCTGGATCTGTCTGTAGGTCTTTAACAATCTTGTTCCCATTGTTCTTTATCCCCTTTTTGAGAAAAAAGAAAAAGGGGGATAGTAAGCATCACCCATTTATTGCTATGACTACAGAAAGCAGAAAAAACGAAGGGCATCAAGATGAGAATCCCTTACCATTGACGATGATTGTCAGCAGGCAATCAAATAAGGGCTGTAGACGTTGATGACCGGTGGTAATGATCTTGTGGAAAACCTGCAGAAGAAAACCAAACCAATAGATTTAAGAAGGATTGAGAAAAAATTTATGCATTCTGTCTATTCTGTTGAAGAAGTCTGCCAACAGTTTTCAAGCCTTCTTGTCAATAAATTGCATGAGATTTGTAGAGGTATTAGAAGAAAGTAGCTACAACAAGCTTTACTCACAATGATGAGGAAATCTGCATGGGTGCCTGTGAAGACAGGAATGTCCATTGGAACTCTGACGGAATATGGTTTGTTGAGACGGACCCCAAAATTTCTCTCTCCACTAAGGAGGAGGAGGATGAAAACACCAATGTGCATGAGGCCAACCCGAGCTGAAATTCAAAAGCAGAAATCATACACATAATAAAAAGTTGTTCATCAAATGGACACACCATTGAATACATACAGATTATAAAAACCTGTTCATTGCTTACCTTAAAATGATGTCATATCACTTAAAACATGCTCAAACTCAAAAGGTGAATAATAGTTTCTAAAGACTTATTGCTCTTTAGCGTTTGGTTGTAGATCAAACTTATTCTCACCTCCAATCTCCATGGATTGACATAGTTTTTTTCTGTTCAAGAAAAGCCATCAATAAAAGCTACATAAAACAGAAGATGTTTATGAAAGAAGAGCAAAAGTATATACCATGTGAAACAAAAATTAACAACGACAACAACAAAAAATAGTGTATTTCTTATAAATGTTGTAAAGTGTTCCACTGAAAGGTAATTTCAATCCACAAACAATCTAACTGAAGCACAGGACTCTACCACACTGACAACATCTACTGCCTATGGTTCTTTTACATGGGACCTCCTAGTTTATCGTATCTCCAATAGGACTAGGCACTCATTCAATGCTCTGGCATCAATTAAAAATAACAAACCCCCTAGTGAAGTGAGCATGGGCAGAGGAAAAAGAAATGTCAAAAGAAACACATAATGAAAGAGCTTACATGCTTCAAGCTATATACACAAACAGGAAAACACATGATGTAAGAGCTTTCATGCTTCAAATTATGCTCAGATACCTCACACACTTGCAGAGCCTTGGAAAACTGATTTATACTCTGGATATTGACATCCTCACGTTCAAACACTTCATAATTTTGATGATTCTAATTAGCTCACTGACCACCATAAGCCCATACATTGGCATGAGTAAAAAATTTAATCTTTGACAGTCATAAGCAGAAATATCGGTATGAGCAAAATTTAACTCTGACAAAAATTCACCTACATGTCCCAAAATTACAACAACAAAAAAGAGTTAAATTGAGCACCCCCCCCCCTCCCCTTAGTTTTCAGCTTATGGTAGTGTTTTCGTATGCACAGTTCTGCATGACATTCGTTTCCAGGCTTCTTTCATTAGTTGATATCTACTATTTAGTCTTTGACTTCTGCTGGCCTTAGAAGAATTCTACGTTGCTTCTTTTTAAAAAAGTATAGGTATCATTGAATTTTTATCTTTTCTACTTAGCTTTGTCATTTTTTGAATTCATTGTAATTTTTCTTCTTGTTTTTATAGTATTCACTATCAGTGATTCTTGTCTGAGGAAGCAAAACTTTACAGGTTTCTTTTGTCTATACAGTGGATAATGTTACTAAACTTTGTATGTGTTACTATTTTTTTTTTATTATTATTTCTTCATTCAAACTTTGAAGTAAAGACAGCTGTACTACATGATTAATGATTGTACCACAACAAAAAGAAAACTTACATTGATCCGCCCTGGCATCATTGAGATTATACAAGATAGGAACCAGAATGTCCAGCACATCACTACTCTTCAGCACAAAGAACATGAATTTCTGTTGGAAAACAGAAAATAAAACCAAAATATGTTTTCTTCTTCAGCAACCAACATTTTTTGATTACTAAAAAAAGTAAATAAAATTATGAAAGACAAAAGAAAGATGCATCTTTTTACTAAAAGACAAAATAAACTTTGAACCAACTAACCTTATTAATATCACACATCTTCCAAAACAAAACAAGAAGCTCCTGATAAAATTGTATCCTTTTACATGATCCAGGCAGGTATGTCTGCTGTAAGGGGTTGTTCAACAGTCGTGTTATGCCTTTCAAAATGAAGGCGAAATCCTGAGAGACAGCATCAAAAACAAAATCAACTTTGGATATGTGTCTGCATCTCTCCAAAAAAAAAAAAAAAAAAAAAAAAACCCCACTAAAACTTCCTCTATTATTATAATTACTATTATTATTACCATTATAATCACTCTGACTCATCTCTTTCATTTCATTACTGTATCTAGGTCAATAGAACAGTTAATTCCTTAATCGTTCTGACCAAAATCAAAATATGACAGTATCATAATTCACTTCAGAGTTTTTCAAAAAATTTTCCTTTTAATGCTGTGGACAAGGCTCTTAAGCATTTCCATGATTTGGATTGCAATAGTAGACAAAATGTCCAATCTATCAAAAACAATCAAGCTGGAAGAAAGTGAAGGGCTCATTACCTCTTCCCGGTGGATTCTTGACAAGTAGTTGAGAAAAAGATTGTCTGATCCACCACCCTTTAAAGACAGAAAATGCAAATTCAGAAATTAATTGCTGAGAAAAAGAAATCTTTATATTCCTTATGGAGAAAAGAGAATCTCTATATTTATTACGAAGAAAAAGGAATCTTTGTATTCCTAATGGAAAAAAGGGAGTATAGGGATTTGTGAGTCATCATAGAGAAAACGGACTCTCCATACAAATTGCTGCTGAGAAAGGGCTCTTCACATAAATGTAAGGGAAAATTCACATTAACTGATAATTTTTAATTTGTTTCATGGACATAAAAAAAAAAATCTTCTAAAGCTGAAAACAATTATACCGAGAAAATAAATATTTTTTCTCATTTTAACATTTCTTTTATACATAGATCTACTCTATGCCCCCCTCCCCCCCC
>JBCJKF010488526.1:8732-19841 GCA_039654545.1 Plocamopherus ceylonicus | reverse complement strand
TTCTTCTTCTTCTTCTTCTTCTTCTTCTTCTTCTTCTTCTTCTTCTTCTTCTTCTTCTTCTTCTTCTTCTTTTTCTATCCTTGTGTTTACCCCGTTTTCTTTACAATATGAAACGTGGCCATTTATGTCTTTGTCAACGGATAGATCTAGGCCAGCGTTCTTATCTATTTCTTTGTCTTCTTCTTCTTCTTTTTCTGCTTGTCTCTCAACGGTATTATCAGGCGTGCAAGGTTTAGTTTGTTGGGCGTTAGGCAAAAAAGTACATTTGGGTGTAGTAAAAGTCGAATTAGAAACAACACCTACCTGGTGCTTTTCACGGTTTTCACCTGAGGATGAATCGAAATCCGTGGCACGCAAATCAGTCCCTGTCATCGACAACAGGTCACCGATTGATTTCAAATCGATGTTTCCGCTTGAATGACCAGGCGCAGCGGGGTAAGATCCGTTGGGAATATTTACCGACCTATCACAGGTATTGAGTTGGAGTCCCCTCGTAAAGTCATCGGTAGGAACATGCACAGAGGAACGTGATTCACCAGGATGAAGGCCTCGCACACAGATATCACTATCATTATCCTCCGTGGTAGAATTTAAAGGGGGGCCCGAATCTGGACACGCTTGATAGACGGATGACGTCGTTGCTGCTACCGCCGCATTATTATTGGCTGTGGAATTCACAGAGGCCAGCTCTTGATCCAAACAAAGCCTGGAGCTTCCTGTAATAAGTCTAAAGCCAAGAGCGTCGACATGAGCCTCTTGAGAAGGGATGGCACTAGGGGATGAAGAAACAAGGCCGCCGTTCAATGGCTTTTCATTTTCAACACAGCCACGGGCATCGCACTCACTGACGATGCCCCACGCCCCACTTCCCGATTCACCGCGTCTGCTGGGCGTACCATCTTCGACAGCCGATTGGCCGATTGAGTTTATCGGCTGCAAACCAGGTGGAACCGCGCCATCAAAGAGTGAAGAGCCGAGCGTACAGTCCATTTTTACAGAAGGCAAACAATCTTTGTTATCAACACAACGGCAATCAACGCCATGCTGATCCACATCATCAAGTTTATCAACACCATGAAAGCTTACATTTCCACATCCTCCTCCATCGTCCAACTCGCTTTTCTCTTCCAACCGGCCGCTGTTATCACTACTTCTACTACTAATGCTATTGTTTCTGTTAAGTGAACCTCGGTCTGTCGAGCTCTCGTTCTCTCCTCGTTGCCTATTCTCATCACCGTTATCTCTTTCCTTCTCTCCTCGTTCTCTACTCCTGGCCTCCTTTGTTTGTGTTGTACTACTCTGGCCAGGGACCCGATCAGCTGGGATGGCCAAGCCTGAGTCTATGACTGGTTTGTTACCATCACGCGCGTGCAGATTCGATGAGCGCCGAGAGCAGGGTTTGCCCCGTTTGACAGTTTCTTTCTTTTCCTCCCGGTAAACCCCCCTCCTCCCACAGACACCAACCCTCGCAGCGAGGGGGCATTCGTCTCGAGACGGGGAGGAGTAGGAGTCGCCCCCCGCCCCCTCCACCCCAAAAATTACCTCCCCGCCACGGTCGAGTAGAGAGTTGTCGACCCCTGGGAGTTGAGCGCTACCTGTACGGGTAGGGGCCACGGCGGGGGTTTTGGGGTGGGGAGGGGCGGGGGTTGGAGTTGTATGGCTGGCTGATGACGAGTACGGGGAGGAGGAGGAGGAAGAAGAGAGGGAAGAAGGGGAGGGCGGGCAACAGGCAAACGAAGAGGATGGGGAAGCGATAGCAGAAGCGTCCGGAGGTAAACTTTTGGCAGCGCGTTTTGTTCTTATTTCTTCCACCTCCTCCACGCTTGATCCTTCCGATTCCAGACTTTCGTGGCAACTGGAACGCCGTGAGAACGCTTGTGGAGAGTCGGCCGGCTGTTTACCTCCAGCACCTGAGTCGCCCGTCAGGAAGTTAGCTGATGGCGAGGGCTTGGGCCGAGGGCCTACCGATGGCCGGTCGGGATTCATTGAAGAAGGTGGTGGTGGTATCCTGGCCGAAGAGGGGGCGCTACCGCCTCCGTCCGCTGAAGAGTTATACATCATCCTGGCTTTCTCATTATCTCCCTTGGCGTCCATAGTTTTTGGCGCCGTGTGAGAAGCGGAAGCGAGAATCAAATCTGGCAGCGATTGATCATCGTCCCGCCTGTCCGTTCCGACCGTTTTGGTTTCGAGTTGCTCGCTGTGAGAGCGAGAAGAAGAGTGAGACCCAAAGAAAGAGCCGACTGTCTGATTTCCCTTCTCGTCCTCAATACAGGCAGTATTTTTGATAGTTTCGTTCACGGTTTCCTTCTTTTCGTTTTCGTCTTGACGGAAATCATGATTATACGTGCATGCGCATGAATCGGCCTCTGCGCTCCCCCCGGCCCCCGATCCGTGAATGTTTCCCCCAATTATAATTCCACTCCGTTTGCCCGCCTCTGACTTCCTGCTTTTAGAACGTGACGAATTGGCGGTTGTGGTGGATGGCACGCGCGCCTCTTCTTTGCCTGTCGATTTAGGCGCGTGGACGCTGCCGGCTTTCTCAACCGTCAGCCTCCCTCTCTCCCCACGCTCTCCTCCTCCCCCAACGCACGTTGATGAGGAGGTGTGTCCCTTCTTGCCTCCCCTTGTTCCCACCGGTCGTGTTGGAGGGGAGGAGGAAGAGGAGCCGGCTGTTTTCTGGTTGAGGCGGGCCCTGGCTTTGAGGGTTATCGCCCTTTGGCCGTCTGCTGGTGGTGCCGCTTGCTTTTTTAGGCCCGAAGGTCTACAGGTCCCGATAGTACCAATTGATGGACTCGTCTCGGCATCGGTCTCGCTGTGGCCTTTGTAGGACTGGTGGATGATATTATTATCCGTGGATTTATTGCTGGCCAAATGACTGTTGATGCCCTCCATTGAATCGGTCAAATTCGTGGCAGACCCCGGAAAGCCGGTAGATTTGGTGGGCGGGGGACGTGTCTTCTTGTCCGTGTTCCGGTTTGAAGCTGATTCAATTTTCTGGTTGGGGAGACGGGCTCTTTTATCTCTGCCGGTTTGGCTTTTACCGGCAGGAAGGACGGTGGTTTTGGCTTGGGCTTTTTCTGGTTTTGTTTTCCTGGTTTGTCTTAACGAAAAGAGGGACGAGATATTACTGGGTCGTCCATCCCTAACGCCTCCGTCTCGTGGCCTCTTGTTGCATCCGTCTTCACAACGGCTGTCAGCCGAACATTCTCGCGTCGAGGGGACGGAGGATATGACGTCAGACGTGGAAGACGATGACGTAGAGTTGGCGCGACATCGAAACGTCATTCTGCTAGGCAGGTCGCTTTTCTTAGCTACACTGCTAGCTTTGTTTTCGATTTGATTCTCACGGCTGCCGGAAACCAATTTGGTCTTCTTTCGGTCTCCTGACTGGGGTAGCTCCCCTTTGTTTTTAGCAAACCCGAGACAACGATCGTAGCTATCGATGACGTAGGTGAAATCGGGCTTGTCTAGTTTTATTTCCCCTCCGCTTTGCATCAGGTTACATCCGTTGGCGCGATTACTGATATCGATACCGTCATTTTCAGTATGAACCGGAGGATCAATATCACGAGAATCATTTGCATGATGGGCCGGCCTGGAATGGGAATTAGTTATTCCGCCCCCCTCGCATTTCCCCCTGTTGTTCAAGGAATTGGTTTTGGTAACCGCATCCCCTGCCCCGTCCCATGGCTGTTTTGCCAGCATCGATTCCATCATTTCCGTTGTCACGCCAGTCCCTGGAATCGATTCCACGGTAGATAAAGGTTTTCGATCCTCGCCAGTGGATCCTTTGTCCTTCCTGCTCGAGTTGTCTCCCTTCTCCTTGGCATTGCCGTGCGAGTTGTCTCCCTTCTCCTTGGCATTGCCCTGCGCGTTGTCTCCCTTCTCCTTGGCATTGCCCTGCGAGTTGTCTCCCTTCTCCTTGGCATTGCCCTTCGCGACCCCTGTTCTGCCAGCCGGTTTCGGGGAGCCGGAAGTCCTCCCCTGTTTCCTGACACTCGTCGGGGTCTTCTTCACGTCTGCGGGCAGGTCCGACCGACACTCCCTGTTGTTGATGTCCGCAGACGATACTGCTCCGGCTTGGTCATTGTCCGCACTTGATGGCCGATTGACCAGTCTCTTCTCCGGCTGCCTTCGATCCGTCACCTCGCTCTTACCGGCTCGTAAAGCCGGCCGAAGGGGAATTCCCGAATCCGGCAGCTTGGATCTCAGCGTTTTGCCCTGAGTGGACTTGGGAAAAGCCTTACCATTTCCACCGGAAACGGCCTTCTTGGCGCTTCTGGTCAGCACAGGGACGAAGGAAGGCGAGCGGTCATTGGCCAGTCTCCTGATGGTCCGAGGGGAAGGCTTGGTCATCGTCGGCTTCTCCCTGGGCCGGCCGGAAGTGGAGTTTTTGGCAATGGATTTGATGGAGGACGCGGTGGGCTGGCACGGAGACGGCGATACGGTCAGGGACGATGGTATCGATTTTGGACACGGTGTTGTATTCGATACCGTGGCGTGGGGAGGTTGCGTCGTTGCCGGCACTGAGCAGGGGGATGGGGGTAGGCTGGGGGAGGCTCGACATTGTCTGGTCCGACTCACACGTGGTGTGCCGTCTCGGGAGGGATTCAAAATGGCGTCGTGGGGACTTTGGGGAGGGTAGAAGGGGGCACTTTGAGATTCAATGTCCATATGCACAACATTTGATGACGTGTACTCACTGTTGCCTGCTTCTTTTGAAGTAGGTAACGAGTATGGTGAAAGAGACGATATTTTATTAGACGATAATGATAATGACTGTATATTGTTATCTTTCTCGGTGTGGGCTGGTGAGTTTGCTTTAGGCGAGGAGTGGGGCTTTGAATAGAGTTTTGGGGAGGATTGGTCGGAGTTGGCCAGTTGGCATGGCAACGAATGAGGGGTGGATAGGGGCAGGGGCTTTAACAGCGACGGTTGTAAAGAGGAACTATCCTTCCTCGGAGTCAAAGAAACCCTTGGCTCTTTGAACACAGACGTTGTTGAAGATTGAGAAGATTCGTCCGACATTATGGAAGAGTCTGAACCTGCACAGGATAGTTCATTGTCATTTTTCCCCGCGGTATAACTAAATGAGTCGGACACAGAGGCTTTGGGTATTTTCTTAGAAGCGCTATCCTTCCTGGAAATCCTTCTGAGAATAGGGGACATGAGCTTGGTGCCAGTTCTAGCCGAACCCGTTTTCCCAGTCGGGTGGGGACTGTGTCCATCCTGGCTAACTTGACCGCTTTGTCTCGCCCTGTCAGGGAAAAGTACAGTGGAAGAAGGCGAGGACGAGTCTGTCTCCATGATGATTTGTCGCCCGTCTTTGCTGGTCTGCTTGCACGTGTCAGATTTAGCCACGCCCCTTTTCTTGTCGTTGTCGTTTGACGAGTCCTTTTCTTTGCTTTTCGACAAACCAGCGGCCCTCTTCTCGTCTGCCGTCTTCCACGAGGGGCAGGGTTTGATAGGAGGGTACGCCCCTCTAGCTTTGCACACATCGGCTTCTTTTGGGACTACCTTTGGTCTTCCGCGCGGCAAATAGCTGGCGACTGACGAAGGCGAAGAGGACATTTTGACCTTTTTGACCTCTTCGACCGTTTCAAGTCCCAACTGAGGTGCTGAGCTCCGCTTTGAAAGGGACCCCAGTGGGCCAACAAGTGTTGTACTATCGGTCGTCGTCCCCGCTGTTGTTGTTTTGTGTTTGGGAAGAAGGGGGCTCAACGCGGAAGGGTTAATGATAGCTTTGTGGCGGTCATTGTGGCCTCCAGCTTGAGAACACGCAGCGCGAGGCCTTCTATTTACGGGGGCGTTTTCATGGCTCGTGTTGGAGCCAGAGGTCAGCACAGAGGAGCTGCGAGTAGATCTACGGGCTATGGAACGTTTCCCGGACCCGCATGTGACTGGTGCGGAGGAATTCCATCCCGGCCCTTTGTCACCGGAAGTCGTGGTCGTTGTCTCGTCATCCCACTCCGCGGCCCTCCCCCGTTGTCGCAAGAAGCTGGCACGTGTGTGTCTGACTATCACGTGGTGAAGGATGGAGGTTGTTGTTTTAGCGTTGGCCTGCTTTTGATTGCTGCTTGATGATAATGATGATAATGATGATGACGATGATGATTTTACTGTACTGTCGTTACTCGCGCCACTATTATGTCCATGGCCGTTTGCACTGCATCGTCTGCTTGTTTGGGTTTTGGTTGTGGTTTTGGTTGGGGAAGGGGGTCCGTAGGAAAGGTTACTGGAAATGCCAAAAGCGTTTTTTCCTCCTCTCTGGTGATTTGTTTTGTCTCCTGCCACAAAATTAGCGTTCGGGTTTTCGGCTCTAGATTTGGTTCCAGTCGAGGTGTTTACTTTTCCCGACTTGCTGGTAACAACTTCTTCTCTACGGGCTTTTCTAGGGGTACATAATTTTCTCTCTGAGTTTTCAAGATTGATTATTATTGTTCCCGGGTGTTTTCTCTTTGCCTTTACAGTAGACCTAGTCGGATGCTGTTGTTTTTCAGTCGGGGAAGTCTGTGTTTTGAGTGGGTTCACAGGGGGGTGATTAGAATGAGAAAAAGTCGTAGTACTCACCGTTTGCGGCACTGATTTACGTTCGACTCGTGGCGTACTCCTGTTACCTGTTCGGTCGGTCAAGGAAGACAGGTAGCCCTTAGGCTGACCGATCACAGGTGTGGGGGGTGGTTCCAGGGAATAAGACCCTTCCTTATCCGTTGGTTTACCTGGCCTTGAAGCTAGTCGACCTGTGCTCTGTTTTGGCTCAGCACGCGCACTGTTTGCACGTGGAGACTGGCAGATGCGTCGTACGGTCGAGTGGTCACTCAGTCTTTGCTTGACCACTGCACGCAGATCAGTTGGAGCACGTGTATCCTTGATGACGTCATAATCCGGTGAATTATCACTAACGCGGTGTTTGCAGCCCGCACGAATCACAAGCAATTTCTGGTTATCACTGTTGGATGTTCCCTCCTCTTCCTGTCTACCATGAACAGGGGAAGATGAGGATGATGGTGGTGGTGATGAAGATAATGGTGGTGATGATGATGGTGGTGATGAAGAATGCGACGGTGAAGCTACAAAAAGTGTTTGACTTTTGTTTTGGCCGCGCACTTTCCTGTTGCTATCTGGCCAGACATCAGCTGTGCGGCCTCCGAGCGGGGAGTCAGGAAAATGTTTAACTCTTTCAACGCGATCACCGCCACCACAACAACAACAACGATTGCTACTACTATTACTACTACTCCCGCTTCCGACGTTAGCTCCAAGAATACGAAGTCCTTGCTTTATCCTTCCACCGACAGAATGGAGTTGAAAATATTCACACCCGTCAGTCCTGTGAGTACTGGGCTGAGAGTTCGCACTTTGGCCGATTTGTTTGGATGAGTTTCGCCTTCCCAATGCTTTAATTCGGACGAGTTTACTTCTGCCAGATGTGTCGGCGCTACCCTTATCCTCTTCCTCCTCCTTCTTTTTCCTCCTCTTCTTCTTCTCTTTTCTCCCTTCTCTTTCTTCTCCGCTCCTTTCTCCTTTTACTTTTCCTGGTTTGAAAACCTGAGTACAAAACGGCGCTGTTGATTCACAGGTAAGGGAAAATAATTCACCTGCGTGATGATGATTCTGTTTGGAGTCGAATCTATCAGGCGCTACCGATTTGAGGGAGGGGTGCGGGACGGGGGAGGGGGAAGGGAAGGCACTTCGGAAACAACACGCGTGTTCCTCCTCATTACGTCGATGCTTCTGCTGCTGCTGATGGTGTTGGTGTATAGAAAGCGATAGAACAAGGGGGAAGTTTGGAGCGCGATGCTTAATCCACTGACAACACGGTAACCATATCACACAATTACAGCCTTTCAGGCCGCCACCACAAAACAGTCGAATTAACGATGATGATATCGAACTCCTGAAATACGTCAATACAGCCTCACTCTCGTCTATCAATACCGGTTGGTGTGGACCAGCCGTACACGTCACAGTATCACCCTTATCGCCACAGCCTTCCTCGTCGGGAATAACAATCTCAGCGTCATCGCTATTTTTACCCAATTTCCTCCGAAAACCAACGAGGCGAGAGCGAGGGCCGTCGCCGCGACACGAGGGCGAGAGGAGAAAGCAGCTCACGAGGGAATCGTCCAAGAAAGATAACGGTGATGATGATAACAACAACGATGACGACACCAACAAGAACAAGAATCGGTCCGATGATTCTCCGGTTATCTCACGGCAAGAACACGACGAAGATAAAACACCACCGCCCTTCCCTTCTCGCCTTGACCGGAAGTCAAAGAGGAAGGTAGGCGACGTCCACGAGGAAATTGGGGACGATGACGTTAACGACGACGACGACGTAAACTTAATCCAAGTGCGCCCGCTGCCACCCCAACTGCCCCCGCCACTTACAGCAGTACGGCCGTCGGAATGAATGGCTCGTGCCTCGAATCCTCCTTTCGCCTTATGGCCCCTCTCCTCCTCCTCCTGTTGTTCTTTAACCTCCTGCTCTTCCTCTCCACCTCGTTCTTCCTCCTCCTCCTCCTCGCCTCCTCCCCGGCAGTCCCAGGTTGTTGCGTGGTGGCCGGTGTGTGGGTGATCCGGCCCCCTCGCCCTGCCGTCAGTGACCACCACCCCCACAAGCACCCCGCGTCCCGCTAGATCTAGACCGAGGCTTATCAGCCGGCCGCCACTTAAACACAAAGGCCCTCCACAGCCGGCCCTCTCCTCCTTCTCCTCCTCCTCCTTCCCTCGATACCAGCACTCGGCCTGCAGTAAATTAGTCGGTTTGCCTGTTGGGGTAGGGGGTCTGGCGGTGGGTGCGGCGGCTGGTGCAGTCGTAGAAGTGAAGTTGAGTGAGAGAGCGGTGGCACTTGATTTGTAATTGGTATTGTTGTTGCTGCTGATGTTGTTGTTGATTTTGTTGTTGCTGCTGATGTTGTTGTTGATTTTGTTGCTGCTGCTATTGTTGTTGTTGCTGTTGTTATTGCTGCTATTGGTGTTGTGGTTGTTGCTGTTTTTGTTGTTACTGTTATTGTTACTGTTGCTGTTGTTGTTTGTTTTGTTACTGTTGTTGCTGTTGCTGTTGTTTAGAGTTGATGCGAGTTTACTAATGGCAGGGCTAGTCGGTGAGGATTTATGGCTGTAATGTTTGGTCGTATATCCGTCACTGTTGTTTAGATGAGATGTGCCTGTGTTTAGCGTTGGTTGATTGCTGTCTTGGGCAAATTCAAATTCCTCGGTGCTGTTGACGTTGCTGCTGTTGCTGTGGTTGCTGTTGTTGCTGTTGTTTGTGATCGATTCTTCGCTCGTATCAGGGGTGGATCTGTTGTTCTTCTTATTGTTGGTGAGAGAAGATCTGCCGCTATTTATTGAAGCTGATCGAAGACCGTTAATTTTGGAGTTTAACAATTCTTCCAGTTGACCTGTGTGGGAGGAAATAACATCGTTGTCGCGATAAGCACAGCCCGAGGTAGCATCGCAGTTAATGTCAATGTGATTGTTGTTGTCGTCATCGTTATTATTGTTGTAATTGCAGCTGCTGCTGCTGTTGTTGGCGGTGGTTCTCGTGGGCCTATAGAGGACCGCAAAACTGGAAGGGTCTTCTGGGTGTCGGATGAAGACAAGATTTTCCTTCGGTTCCAAACCGGTCTTGGGTTTTACACCAGCTTTCCTTTGGTCACGTGACGTATGATTAGCACGAACGTGACTGTGGGTGTGAGGCGTGATAGCTTTAGTGACAGGACTGGCTGCGCTGGTTACGACACAACGGTGGGCGTGGTCGGTGTGTTGTGGGGTGGCGCCGTAACACAAACTGACGTCAGTGTTCGCATCGAGATCGTGACAACCACCGGTGACGTCGTGACTGAGTCCCGTGTCGACAGTGGGAGAATCGGACACGTGACTGTCACGGGTGTCGCCAGAAGCGTAGGCGGTGGCTGTGTCACGGTCAGTAAAGGCGTGACAGTCAAAGACTGTGACAAGGGGATCCCCGGTATCGCAGTCCGAGAGAGGCCGAGGCCGAAAGCCGCCTGTCACTGCACAAAGTCCCTCTTCACAGATGGCCGCGACATGAACATGTTGTTCTTGTTGTTGCTGTTGTTGTTGTTGTTGTTGTTGTTGTTGTTGTTGTTGTTGTGAACTGTCACTGACGCCACTGCCACTCGCATCGCCCGCTGTGACGGCACGCGACGAACGGCCGCCCTTCCTACCGACGCTATCCCGTCGCGTGACCCGAGGTGGGAGGTCAAAGTTGAAATCTGGGTCAATGGAGTCCGCGGAGTCACGAAGCAGGGGAGGGGGCGGGGACTGGGTTGCTGTCCCGTGGTGTCTGGGAGTTTTCCTCCTGTTGGTGTTGCTGCTGTTGTTGTTGTTGTTGTTGTTGTTGTCGTGATGGAATTCGCGCGATGCACCTTGGAGACTGAGTAGAGAGTTGCCAGCACACCTACCTTTGGTTGAATGGGACTGGGTCACAGTAACACACGAATCCCTGGCACTGAGCAACAACAACAGTGGATCGACTGCTTTATCTTTATCACAACGGGTATCGCTGTCACTTCTACCACAACCACTTCTGGTTAAACTATGACCAGGTATTCCTGTTCCGTTTGGTACAATAAAGTTATTCTCCGATCCAGAGATAGAATCACTTCTACTATCTTCGTTGCTGTTGTTGTTGTTGTTGTCGTTGTTATTGTTGGTAGTATCAGTACAATGCTGGCGATCACAACAACAGCCGAATTCCGATGAGTGAAAACGCGGCACAGCTCGAACGCCGTGATCGTCGCTTTGGAAAGCCAAGCAGTTCGAGTTTTCCCTTCTCACCTGTCTGCAGGGCCAACACGCACGCGTCCCAAGACTTGATTCACCGCCGCCGCCGCCCCCACCACCACCACCACCATCCCAACCGCCCCCACCACCACCACCACCATCCCAACCACCGCCACAACCACCACCACCATCCCAACCACCGCCACAACCACCACAACCACCAGAGCCGTGCCAACAATGCGCCTCGGGGTAGTAGACCCCATTAGGATTATCAGTACAGTTTGCACCCTTTGCTTTCTCACCCTGGCTTTGGAATCTCGTCCAATCGCTTGTGCACACTTTGGTACAACCCTGGCT
>JBCJKF010487416.1:0-13474 GCA_039654545.1 Plocamopherus ceylonicus | reverse complement strand
GAAGAAGAAGAAGAAGAAGAAGAAGAAGAAGAAGAAGAAGAAGAAGAAGAAGAAGAAGAAGAAGAAGAAGAAAGAAGTTAGACCCATGGAATTCAAGGATCACTGGTCGAAAAGGAGTCGCTGTTTAACTCTTCCTGTCATGTAGCCTTTATGAAATTGTCATGTCAGCAAGAGGACACTGATGGTTTAACTCTTTGGCTGCAAGTTGCCCATATACTATAGGGATGAAAACATTCGTGCGTGCTCATCCCGACATATGGAAAAAAAATGTTGTTAAAGAGACATTCATGAGACATTCGGAAACGCAAACTAACAATAAGATAACAAACTAAAATAAATAAACCTACAAAAAAAAGCAAAAAAAAAACCCAAACAAACAAAACAACAACTAAAACTAAAAGTTAACAACTTTTTTTAAACAGATGAAATTGAAACTAATCAGCTCAGATGGTCTGGGTATGATAATAGAATGAATGATAGCAGAATAGCTTTATCAGTGACCGGTGCTGAAACCCAGGTATGAGTATGACAACTTCGGGTAGACCTCGCAGAAAGTGAGTAGAAGATACAAAAGAGGCTCATGATAGAATAAATAGAGCAAGCAGATTACTTGGTATGGCCCATTGTTGACAGAGAGCTCAAAACACGTGACTTAGCCCCAAATGTTCACTTCCTATTTGCAACATTGATTTGGGATTAAATTACAGGGGATTATGTTGGGACCTTGACAATGTCCATGTGCAGAAGCGTTCATGCCTGAGAAAATTCCGACGACTCCTATACGAATGATAGATTTATAACCAATAACTATAACAAAACAACAAGCAACACAAAAATAAACATGGATAAGTTGCAGTGGATACCCCTCAAAGAACAAAGAGCTAGAAATAAAATAACTGTTCTTTTCAAAGGTATTAATGGACAAGCAATATTACTACTTGAGAAATTCAATATGAAAAATAGTAGCACAAGATCTGGTGCCCAAACATTTACACTGTCTTCATCCAATGTAGATAACCATAATTTATTTTCATATTTCCCTAATAAATTCAGATTCTGGAATAATATCCCTACGAATGTAAAGAAAAGTAAAGATACAGAAGATTTCAAGCAGAAACTTATTATATCAAAATACAAGAATAATAAATTACTTTAGGCGCGTTGACGAGAATAAACAGCTACGCGAGTTTGTCAGCTATTATGAAGACTAAAACTAATAATGTGTAAGACGAGACGAAGTCCAAATTTAAAGAGCACTGGCAAAATGTCGCTGGTATAGTCAAACCTCAGGGAATAATTCTTGTTCATGAATTTATATTAAGTGTTATTGAACATTGTTGTTTGTATTTGTATGTGTTGTTGAAGGGGCGGGGAGGGAGTATAAACAAGTTACTGGTTTTCTCACAGACAAACGTTCAAAGCGATGAAAATACGAATTTTGCCAAAGCCCGAATTTTACTGATCAAATTCAATCAACGAAGTCAATAGCTGGGGGTCAGATAGAGTAATGAAACTTGCTGTAAATGATGAAGAAAGCATTTTGCTTTAATGTGGTAGGCTGCACTCAAGAACATTATGTTGTAGAAACATTATGATAGTAAAAAAACACGTGTAAGCTTTCTTTTGGTAATAACTGTATAACTGGCTGCCCTTTACGACTTTTTAAAGTCTTGTTATACTCAGCTAAAACGTTGTTTCTTTTCTTATCGCTTTTTATGCCTTTGAAAGACTTATTATAGTATCCTATGTACTATGGTGTGAAAGCTGACATAACGTCTGTAACAGATATGACTGCCAATAATGATCTGACCCTTACACCTCTCGCCCAAGAGTTCATAACAGCGTTGAAATAATCAAATGACAACGACTTGTTAAGTGGAAACTCAATCCGAAGATTTATGGGGAGTTCATTCAAACAGAATATTGGTTTATTTTAGATGCAGTGACCAAAGACCTGAAGTGGACCAGTTTAAGGACATATTCTTGTATAAATTTCAATGGTAACGTTAATTTAAATTTTCTGACGTTATCCAATAATATTACTCTATTCAGGATTCTAGAGCAAGTTTCTCACTGACTTGTCCATGTCGTTCACGTGGCTTCGTGTTGGGAACGAAAAAGAAGAAAGTGATTTTCAGGCGGATTATCAGCACGCTATGATAATTAACCCAATTTGAACAATTAGTTGAATTCATTTGAATTTATGTGTGTGATTGGTCAAAACTAGCAAAAGTCCTATATTTAATGTTGATAAGTTAAAAATCAACGGAATCACTTGCCAAACAAACATCGGGCGAATTGGCCGATCATTTTTAACTGGAGAAAAATTTCTAGGTAAGTGAAAGTCATTGATTTTCTTGTATAGCATTTAAGCAAACACGGGTTCTGATTGGCGATTTTGGGACAACAGGTCGTTGCCACCAGATGTCAGAGCCGCAAGTTTGGAACTTGATCTTGATGAATTTGCTTTTCGTTTAAAATTACATGTTGACCTAAATATCTTCTGTTAATGTCATGCTCGTAGGCATACAATCAAGCTAATTTTCTTCCACAGAACATTATTAGTTTTATTACTCTTTTCATTTGTTATTTCAAAATGGCATCTTTTCTTTCTTTCTACCTTATAATTATTTCCTGTTCTGTATTAGAAAACGTTGAACTGACATCCATCAGCACAGAAAAAGCCTTGAAAAGCAACAAGGAAAGTAGGCTACTTAGGTGTCGCGCACGAGGTTGATAGTTTTTTCGTTCAATGCGAGTGTAAGCGAAGGGTTTAATAGACGTTTTCGTCTATTCCTTGCTTGCCGTTTATGCAAGTTAACCGATTTCGACCACTTGACTGAGGAGTTCACCGGGCAACGCTATTTTGGTGTGAATTCTACTCCCGCAATATTCAAGCGAACATACACTTCACGTGATTTGGCACAGGGCTTGAGCTCCTTTTTCGCACGCTTTACATTACCGGGTGAAAACTTACACCAAAGGGTTTCTATTTAATCCTTTGCTTATACTCGCATTGAACAGGCGAAACTATTAACCTTGTGTGCGTGCTTTCTAAATTGGTGACGTAGAAGACGTAGAATGACGTAAAAAGGCTATCAATTGTCGCTCTTCACAAGCTTAATAGCCTATGGATAAGAAGAGACAAAATAAAAGTAAATATGAAATAAAATTTTACAGAGCACTCGTGAAATCAATCCTCACATACAGTCGTGACACATGGGCACTTACACAGACAGAGATGAAACAAATGGACGCCTTCCATCGAAAACAACTTAGACAAGTCCTCAACATGTTATTTATTATATCCTTTCAAATTAACATTAACGTGTTATACAAAAGATGCAATGAAAAGCCTCTCTCCATCTATATCGGCCAAAGTCGCTGGCGCCTATTTGGACATATTTTCCTGAGATGAAGCAAAGACATCCCTGCTAATAAAGCCACGCAATTCTATTTTACCTAATTTGGCAACAATTTTAGAGGACGGCCAATCACGACCATTGCCACATTCCTAAATAAAGACATCTCTCAATTTGACCTTACCTGAAAACTCAAAACGCTGAGCGACCTTGAACATTTGAGATCAATCGCTGATAATTGCAAAGATAGGAATAAGCTGACAAAGAAGATCACCAAAATTGCTGAGGCAATGGTTTTGAAAATGTATCTGGAAGAACTTAGACCTTGTTTGTCCTTTCAACGCTGTACCGGCAAACGCTGGTTTAAGCGCTCTAAAGAACATTGGTATGTCGTCGTTCTTCTGGTTTTGTGTTGTTTGCTTGCTTGGGTTGGGTGACAAATGATAGGAACTCCTTTTTTTCTAACCGAATTGTTTTGAAAAATAGCCTGGAACAAATTAAACCTCGTTGGACCTTTCAACACCATGCCTTAAAATGCATCTTTTGTTGTTGGGTATATCATATTACATTTATTTGGTATTAGAGGCACAGTGTCTCAATGGATATAGCGTTGGGCTTGTGACCAAGGGGTCCTGGGTTCGATTCCTGCCAGCGACCATTGTATTTTGTCCTTAAGCAAGAAAATTTACTCCACCTGCTTCACCCTACCCACGTGTCAAAAGGGTACCGGGCAATTATTATAGGCCGGTACTGTTACGTCGAATGGGCTGCACTTTACTGTATGCTCCCCGGCGGGCATGCCTGCTAAGGGGAGGCTTATGAGCGACAAGCGCTTTAAAAATGCAATTTTTATTATTATTTTTTTTATTATACAATACACTCGGCTGTTGTCGTTCCCCTGGATTTTTGTAGCTTGCTTGCTGTTCTTTTCTCATTTTACAGCACTTGGGTTGGATTGGATGAGAAATGATTGAAGGTCTGAAGGTCAAGGTCTCTTTTTTCCCCGACCCTTGACCTGTTCTGGTCCCCAGCGTAGTGCCACGGACCAGAGCGTGAGAACAACGTAAACGTAACTATTTCGGTTTATTTGTTTGCTTGTTGTTTTGTTTTGTTTTGTTTTTCCTTTTTCTTTTCTTTCTTTTTTTTTCTTTTTTTTCTTTCGTTTATGTTTTGACTTTTTATTTGCCCGGGTCAGACTTGACGGGGTTATTGAAACTGGACCCCTCGGTGGCAAATGGATTCTGTCTGCCTTTTGACGTTCCGCTGGCTGATTCAAGCAACGCTGTTCGGGTCAGCGTTTTGTTTGGTGAAGTTGACATCGATCGGTGGCATCCCTGTCATATTCGCACGCGACTTCAGGTGAGAATCAGTACCGGTATCTGTTCCAAGACCACGGGGAGCACAAGGGCGCTGCATGCTCATTGGCGACCAGCCATGGCAAGGCGTTACTTCATTTTTTGTTTTATTTCTGCATTTATTATGTATTACAATATGTAAAATGTAATGCATTTTTCTGCATTCTGTTGTATGTTTGTATGTTTGTATTTGCTATTGCAGAAAAAATGTTCAAATGGATTGACAAAAGTACTTTCAGTCTTTTTTTAACTATTAGGTTAAAATGTAAATATTTTAACAGAAAACATTTAATCTTTCGGTTGAAACAGAGTTGCCAGATTAATTGATGGCTCAATTATATGGGAAAGAATTCATATTGATCTTGCTTCATCTCATTCTGAATTATAATTATTTTTAGAAGCTGCCCTCAAAACGCACTAAGAACAATATTGCCAAAATTTACAAAATGACGAAAGAGCTTACTTGCAAAGAGGATGTAAACAAAAGTTTCACTCAAACAAAGAAGCATAGAAAGGTATAGCATTGCATGAGCAAACGAATAAGAGAGAAGACGAAAGAAATACTGGAATAACAAAGTGGTTAGAAAAATGAAACATAACGCAAACAATTCAGAAAACTTGAAAACTATAAATGAAACTGAAGACAGCAATCGAAATCATGGAACATTTTAGAAATATGATGAATGAGTATTAACGTTTGTTGGTGAATAAAATAAAAAAGTTAAACGGCAAAATGCATGGCATTTGATGACGTAAAAGAAATGTGATAAAGAAATAAGGGACTTAACATGAAATCAGCAGATGAACTAGAGCAACCTACATTCATCATAATTTGAGTAATATTCAAAGCCTTCGGGATATTTTGGAAACCCGTCAGGATTGCGACTTATCCCTATTCATAAGGCGACAGAGACGACGAAAAACATCGTTTGTTTGTGTGTTTGAGTGTGTCTTTATGTGTGTCAGTCTGTCTCTGTGTGTCTCTCCTCTTTCTTCTTCTTGACCTGTCATTACGTGAATTTACAGACATAATTTGTTCGCTCCTGCTATCTCTTCATCCTTGCCTACGTCATCTGTGAAAAACAAAGAATGAATTGCCCTGCTCCAAGACTCACTAGACATTCTAGTTTGACGTAAAGCAATAGATTGGCTAAGAAAATACATAGCATTTACCACATCCGTTTTAAGATTACATAAACTCCATAATGACCGCTACCAGCCAGACAGCTAAATTGTCAATTTCCTTCACTTTTTTCATTTTTTTTCTTTTGAATCGAAGACCTCAAATGCAAATGTATTTATGGGAGCATGTGTAATAGATTTAATGGTACGAGTAGATAACGTTTAAAAAGAAACAATAGAAGAAAAACAAAAGCAGATTGCCCTTGGCAAGCTAAAACATAGAAAGGCTGTCAGTAGGTACCCAGAACTAAAAGTACACCTATGGTAAAGGATTCTTTAACTCTTAGACTGCCTTATTTCGTTATTGTTATAGATCTATTATTTGATTATAGCCTTGAAGAACTTGGCACTAAAATCTAGATTTTAGGTTTAGGTCTACGTGTCGTGCTTAACTGTTATTGAACGTTCTAGATCTACTCTCGCGGCCCTAGACCTAATCATGAAGTTTGTATTCGTTGTCAAATTATCTCTCTTTGGTTTTAAATAACTTTGGTCTGGTGCCTTATGTCTTTGTGACTGCCGTAACACAATGTCTAACTTGTCATGTACACGTTGTAATGGTATTGATTGTAACGCGATAGAATTGTATGCAATCTTTAGCCCCTATTTTGTTGTCTTCATCATTAAAGGTTATTTTGATGTAAATTTGTGTAACAAAGTTTCCTCCGCTCTCCTTTGTCAATGATGTTATTTGAATGAAGTCCCAGTGATTCTGCAATAGCATAATTAACATTTATATCGGCATGAGCTGCTATTCCATTTTGGTTTTAAATTGAAGTCAGACTTACATCGTGCCAATACTAATAGAATAATTGCTACAAGGTCGTCAACTCTGACGCAAATGACCGCCACCAGTCAATGAGTTAAGTCTTACTCATGATGATAGAAGGACCTGTGGCGATCAAAGATTCAACGAATCCTGCCGAGCCTGCCCACTAAACGTCTCCAATATTATTCATTACTGTTTGAGTGCCTAAAGACGCTCGAAGCATTCGGTATGTGACTGTGTATGGAAGCTTTTAAACCAAGGCATCGACTTGCAAGCGGTTTAAGAGATCAAAATGGCTCCTTCCCACTGACAATCCATGAATTGATTCCTTGGTTAAATTTCGGCTCTATTTTATAATTATTGTTGTTGTTGTTGTGGCGCTTTTAATTTTGCTGATGCTGCCGCTGGCTGCAGGCGTTGTTTCTTTCTTTTTTCTTTGCATCTTTTATTTCTATTCGTTTATTTGTTTCGTTGTTAACGGATTTGGTTTTCTGCTGATCTTTTTATTAAACTTTTCTATTTTGCATTTGGTTGGTTGGTTTTCTTGTTCGCCTTCGTTTTACGAAAATCCTCGAAAAATAAAGAAAACAAAAGACTAATAAAACAAAACAAAAATGACAACCTCCCCACCACAATCCTCCCCCACCCCCCCCCCCCCCGATAAAAAGCCAAGACAGACTATGATTGTTGTAATGGATAGAAGAATGAATGGTCCTTCCATCTGGTGATGAACCCGAGAGAATGCCTTAACGATGCAGAAAATGGTGGATGGCAACGAAAAATGCCACGGGAATTATGTAAAACCATGCCGAAAAAATGTCATGGATGTCGACAAAGTACATAAAATGACCACCCGACTAAGTCGCAATACGTACAGCATTCCACAAAGCCCCATCAATATTAAGATATAGCATTTTTGTAGATATTTCGTAAAGAGGCCAATATGGTTTACGCCTACGCTTTCTTTTTCTTTTCTTTCTCCTTTTTTTTTTTCCTTTTTTAAGTTAGACTGATGTAAAGATGATAAACATGTTGCCCCATGAGGAGATAGTCAAGAATCAACTTTTCTCACTAACGTCTCTGCGTTTTGTATTCCAGACGCTGTTCTTTTAAAGTATCATTTGGTGCGCCCAGATTCATATTAATGATGCGAGTGTATACAGACCCCTCCAAAGGGAATGAGATTTCGAAGTATAAAGAACCTGCTCAGGAAATCTTTTGTGATTCGGGAATGTTAAGCCCGTCCAAAGATAGTGAAGTCCCCAGGTATAAAAAACGGGTCGCGGGAAATAATTTAGGATTGGAGAAGTTTTATCAAAATTTCTACTATTGAAATTATAACATTTTTCTGTTCTTGAAAGTGGTAGATCTATTCTTTGAATCCCCCCCCCCCCCCCCCAAAAAAAATAAGTAATTAAATGACAACATAGTAATAACGACAGTTCACCACAAAAACATCTTCATTTAGGTCTCTTCTGTATGTCTAGGCCTACCCTGATCCAAGAGGTCGCTGAAACTTCCCCAATTCCAAAATATTTCTCCAGCTGGTTCTATACACTTTGGGACTTCATCCCGTTTGACGGGCTGAAACTTTCCCCAATCACGAAAGATTTCCCCCGGCCGGTTCTGTATACTTGGGGACATCATTCCCGTTGGGTGGGTCTGTATAAACTCCATTAATGAAAACCAACCAAGGCGGTACGAAAAATGAGGATGATCAAAATAAGATAGGTAAAACGTAAGTAGTCCCTTCAAACCTTTCGGCTTTTAGGACCGGAGCTTATCCGCTTTCTGTAGCATGAAGCGGACGGTGGCAGATTAGATCTATCACTTTCTGAATAGGATACTAGTCTATTGCAGGATTCTTACAGAGCCGAAGCTGTAACTATTTTCACCAAAGTCGAGTGAAGCAACAGGGTTTTCTTTTGGTTTTTGTGTATGTGTGTGTGTTTTGTTTTTTTGTTTTTTTTGCTTAAGGAAATAACGCCTATCCATACGGTGGTTAGAACCCTTGACATTTCGGTCTAACGTATAGCCACTACGCCCCCTCATCAAAATAATATAGGCCTACAATAATTTATAATGACAATGACATCTATTTAACCGATTTAAAAAAGAGAAATCAAAATAAAAACCAGCAATAACACTTCTAATAACATTAAATTATGATGACGTGAAGAGAATTCGCAACAACTTTATCCAACTAATATAGTTGACGGATTTGGAAAGTCTAAAAGACCCCACATAGAATATAAGCGGAATAGGTCAATTTTTATCACAATGTGAAGGAAAACAGACGAAGAAGATGCGAGATCCGATGGTCTCGCTTGCGGAAGGCACCGAACTGAATTGAACCTTGTTTTTGCTTTATTTTTTTATTCACTTTAATTTAAATGTATTTTAACCTTTCTGGGATGAGAGAAACAGAGACAGAGGTGAGGAAATGTGAATGAAAATGGTATCCTCAGGCAAAATGGATCTGGTCTCAGCGGCTAGCATCTGCCGTTGTTCTTCGTCTTCTTTTTCGCCTTTCCTTCTGATGATCATTTCAAGCTCTAATACCATGCTGCTGGTGACAATTTCCTCGGAGGATCCTTCGCTATGCTCCGAAAACCGTGCGGATTTTCCCTCCAGATTTCAGGACATGTCTGTTGCTGTTGGCAAGTAGTTAGTCTTCAAATCTTTGAGCATAAAGAGGTCATGAGTGCAGCTATAATGATGTTATGAGTGCAGCTATAATGATGTCGAGCTCTTCGGATTAATTTTTTTTTTTTCTTTTTTTTTTTTTTTGTCAATGACGTATCAAAACATGTTGATGTCTCGTTTATGTAGTTTGTCTGACAAGAAAAAAGGATAACAAAGGACGAGATGCAAAGAATATCACATAATATTGTCATGGCATACCTTATCGTATCATATCATTTACTATTAAAGGCTGAATAAGTCTTAGTCTTTTAAAGCAGCCGTAATTTAATTTATAGATGATATCTTAAGTAAATTCAATGATGCAAGTGCGAACTAGAACGACACAACCATACATCATAAGAATAAATTTCGTTTTGGAGTTCACCAATTGCATTCTTAAATGAGTTTAAACTTTAAGAGCACTTTGATTAGAGATTAAAAAAGAACTATTCCATATTTTGAATATTCTACAAATAAATTAATTTTATTTAGGATTTTTTCTTCATGGGCAGTGACCACTGGGTTTTATCAGGTTGTTATTTTTAGTATAATGACATTTAACGACTGTTCGTCTCGAGGTAATTAGATGCCCTTAAAGTATGTTAGAGTATGGCCCATTAACTGAATAGGTCAATATAATGACCGATTAATGGCCCATTAACTGAATAGGTCAATATAATGACGTAATCATTATGACCATAAACTTGGGGCTTTCCTCATGTATTGGATCCGTACAGACAATGCAGGCATATTTTTACCAACAACGGTAACTGTGCACCAGGTAACACAGAGAGTACATATATGAAAAAAAATTGCATGTGATAGTATACCTCTCAGAGAACAAAGAGGTCGATATGAAAAAAGTAATCATTATTTTCAAATAACTTAATTGTTAAGCAGTATTACCATTTGACGAAATCAATGTGAAAAACAGGAATAAAAGATAAAACAATGACACATATTTATTGCCTTCTTCAAAGATAAATAGACACTTATCATTATTTCCCTAAACCATTCAGATTGTGTCAAAGACTCCCGACAATTATAAAAGATAGTTTTAAAAAAATGCACAAAAGTTCAAGTCGAAACTTTCATGTACAACGCTACTATCAAAATTACTAGGAAGAATTACTTCAGATGCGTTGACAATAATAGTCAGCTTATTGAGTTTGTCACGTGTTTTGAAGACAAAGACTAAAACAGATTCAATTGACTGACTCAAATTTAGCTATTAAATTATATTTTATGATTCATTTTTACATTTTATGCTATAATACTTGTTAGAATGATACCTTGTTAGAATGCTTGTCAGAATTATACCTTGTGATATTATTGTATCTTTGATATACCACAGGGCATTCAAAGGTCAACAAACCCATAAGCAACCTTCAACACATATGTTTTTGTTATGGTATACTTAATTTCCAAATTTGCGACTAATTTTTGGAGTGATGACCAAGCCGTATTTATATAGTGACACCCGTTGGTTGTTGTTGGTTTTTTGTTTGTTTGTATTGTTTGTATTGTTTGTTGGTCTTTTCTCTTTTGTTTTTTTGTTGTTTTTTTGTGTGTGTGTTTTGTTTTTGTTTTTGTTTGTTTGTTTTGGTTTTTTTTAGGTTCTTATTGACTTCCCATAGTCCATTATCGACATGTTTCAAATAAGTGCCGTTGTTTGGTTTGAGTTTGACTTTGCTTTGGTCTTCTTATGCCTGACTAGCATAATATTCTGTTTTTGACTTGTTCTAGTTTTTACATGTAGGTTTGGTTTCGTTGTTGTTGTACTTCCTTTCTTTTATTTATTTATTTTTTTTTGTTTGTTATTATGATATGTATTGGGCTATTTTGCGTGTGTTTGTGTTTTTGTTTCTTAAATTGCCTCTTTGGGTTTTTTTTTTTTCAATAGTTTGTTTTGTTGATTCATTTAGTTGTGTTTGTTTTTTATCGTTTGGTACCTGACTTCGTTTTTCCGGACTATTATTTGATTCGTTTTCTCTTCTATGCTGGGTTTTTTTTTCTAATTTTGTTTCTTTTTCTTTCGTTTTTGTTTTTGTTTGTTTGCTTGTTTTTTTCTGTTGTGTTTTTATTGATTCTTTTGTTTGTTCCTGTTGTGTTTATAGTCTATAAAAGACAGAAACTAGTATAGACATAGACAGAAGTAATTTCAGCTGTAACACCAGGATGGGATCAGAACAGGAAGTGACTTTTATTTTCAAAGTCAAAGCAAGTCATGTGAAGTGATACAATAGAGCTTGCTAGTGACTGGACAATACAAACACATAACAGTTCCCTAGTTTTCTAGTTTTTTTTCTCTTGTTTGTTTGTTCATTAAAATTTGTATTTGTTTGTACTGATATTTATTTAATCATTGATGTCTCATCAAATTCTAGCAGTGTGGTTTTTTTTTTTTATTAAATTGTTGTTGGGTTGTTGTTGTTTTTTCAACGTACTATATTTGTAAGCCATAGACTGATTGTTTGAAAGCAGGACAATGTCGTCTGCGAAATCAGTGTCAATCAATGTAATCGCGGTCGCTTCGAATCGTCTGCTTTTAACCTTTTAACAGGCTCTTTGCAATTGATTGATTATTGCTCTTTCCATAGTCTAGACTACGTCTAGCGCTCTTTATCATCGAGAATCCTAGGCGCCATGGACTAGAATGACGGATGTCTCCTTTTAGACACACCTGCTCCCTCTTTAGCTACAAAGATAGATTGACAAATGAGGAAGTTTTGAGAAGACGATGTTGACAGAGAACTGCATACTCGAATACGAGCACACAAGCTGTCATATTTTGGGCGCATCGTTAGACATGACAACCTAGAAAATAGAAAACAGGCAGAATAGATGGTGGAAAAGGAAGGGCCAGAAGTGACAAATGAGAAAGTTTTGAGAAAACTTGGTCTTGATAGAGCATACTTTCTCAAATAAGAACACACAAGTTGTCCTACTTTGGGTGCATCGTTAGACATGACAACCTAGAAAACAGAAAACAGTCCTCACAGGTAAAATATATGGTAGGAGAGGAAGGGGCAGGCCCAGACGTCAATGGTATGACGACAACAGAGAATGGACTAGCAACCAGCTCTATACGAACATCAGGATATCCCAGGATCGTGTGACTTGGAGAAGCGTGGCAAGTCGATACCACAATGGCCCGGGATGACAGCAAGACAAAATAAGCTCCTTTTTCACACACGAAAAGAAAGAGAGAGAGAGAGAGAGATAGAGAGAGAGAGAGAGAGAGAGAAAGAGAAAGAGAGAGAGAGAGAGAGAGAGAGACAGACAGACAGACAGACAGACAGACAGAGACAGAGAGACAGATAGAGATAGAGAGCAAGAGACGGAGAGAGAGAGAGAGACAGGGAGAGAGAGGGAGAGAGAGAGAGGGAGAGAGAGAGAGACAGAGAGAGAGAGAGCGACACTAGTAGCCGACGTGTAGAGGTAAGGGCGTGGCGAGGCCGCCTCCTGTTTATCGTCATGGCCACGCAGACTTGCATTCAGGCGACCAGCTTTCGCTTTATTGCAAATTGGGCCATAAAAAGCGGATGGCAATAACGGTCGACTTATTCCAGACATTCGTGTCGGCAACCGCACGCAGGCTTCCCTGCCCACCTCCACCCCCTTCCCCCCCTACACGCAAACGGCACCACCCCGCACCGCCACCCTTTATTTATCGTCTACCGCCGGAAATTACGTTGCATGAACGTGATATCAGCGTTGCGCGCGTTCATTTGATTGAGCGATCTTAGTGACCGCCCGCGCAACCGCTGGTTCGGTGAGTGAACTGTTTGACTACCATAAGCCTATGATGTGTACTATTTAACTCTCTGACTAACAGAAACACACAATAAGCACGATTTAACTCTTTGCTTACGATAACTCAGCCTATGACGATCACGAGTTAACTCTTTGACAACCATATAACAGCATATCGTGATGAGCACGATTTAACTCTTTGACGACATTGCGCCCACGACGAGCTCACCCCGATATAAAATGAACACATTGTAGTCTAAAAATGAAATCGCGTTCATGCCGATATAGACTTCTTCTTCTTCCGTCCGTCACCCAGAGTCAACTAGTTGACCGTTACTGGTGATTTAGTCAGAGGTTGTTGGGGT
>JBCJKF010486306.1:0-13483 GCA_039654545.1 Plocamopherus ceylonicus | reverse complement strand
ATCCTATATATAGAGGAAAAGTTACCTTATCATAACAAAGACAACAAATAATTTACTGTTTTGTTTTGTCTTCATAGAGGAGGCTTTTTATTAACCTTTGTTTTGTTTACATTCATGTTTAGGCAGGAGGCTATATCATAGATTTATGATATATTATGAACTGTTCATGTAATATTTTATAGATTATAGGCGTCGTCGGTAAGAACGCCCTTCTTCTCTAAGCTATGTGCTTCGGTGCCAATGCCCCGGGTTCAGGCCTCAAGCGTCAGTGGACGCAATTTTGTCTGATAACTACAAAAAGAAAAAAGTAGTTCACTGTCTTACAACTATGAATGTAAACGAAACAAAGTTTTTAAAAAAGTTCTCCTACTAGACTAGTAGCGTTCTTTTGAATCATACGACATTCATTAATGGAACGTCCATACTCATATTAGGCCTATGGTCTCTGTTATAATTGTACATGAAACTCTTTTCGTTTTTCGATATTGTCTCACCGTCACTAAGCCATTCAAATCCGCCATACCCTTAATAAATAATTCACTTGTCGATTCTTAACACCTAAAGAGCTTTAGCGATTTAGTAGGCTAACCACGCCCAAGGCCATCCCAAGCACCCGACTTGCTCTTTCACTGGACTCTGCGTTTGTTATTTATTCATAGAAATAGGCGCAGGAGGGAACAGATTTGCTACAGAAGTAAGAGGCAGTTATTTAGTGAATTACTAGGCTACTCTTCGATACCCCTCTGAATGTATTACTACATGTATTAAAGAGGTCGCGAAACACAACTAAAACAATAACAAGAACGAAAGCCACGATTGATCTCGCTCTCTCTGCGGATCGCATGGTTTGACAACGTTGTCCACCAATCTGGATTAGTTTTCAGTTTTGAAACCTCATTAAAATCATGTGTGACCTTCCTGAGCTTAAACGGGCACTTCTTTCCACTTCCAATATCTCCATGGGGATTGATCAGATCCAAACTTTGGTGGCATTTTTTTTAAATAAGCGACCAAAACCAAGGCAACTCTGGAGCAGAATTGGTTTTTTTCTTCAAAAACAATAGAAACCGTACATATTTTTTACCATGCGAATTTTCTCTTCCCAAAGCAAGGCACGGCAAAGCCTAGGCTAAGTAAGTAACTTGAAAAACACGATTAGTTGTGTAGACTTGTGGAATGTGGACACCCGCTCCTAGAGACCTGGTAGCGCGGCAAGACGTGCGGGGCAAAGGTTAAAGATGTCTTCTCAAAAGGAAAAGAAGGCACGCATTATTTCCACAGGGTCAGAGCAATTAAATAAATGACAGAGAGAATTGGATGGTCATGATCACCGGTGTTTGCTCATGATCTGGCACCTACTGATGATGATGATGATGATGATGATGATGATGATGATGATAATGATGCGAAGGATGATGATGATGATAATGATGAGAAGGATGAGAAGGGGTGAGAGGGGGAGGAGGAAGAGGTGGAGGAGGATAGTAGCTTTGTTGTTTCATGTTACAAAGTGTCCTGTAGTAGGGGGTCAATACCGTCTTTCAACAGACGTATTGGTGGTGAATTTTCTGTCAATTTCTTGATATTTTGATACTCTTAAGTATTAATCTTAATAAAATGATTATATGAATACTACGCAACATCGAAGAGCTCCGGATGTTTTCGAAAATAAAAAATGACGGTTTATCAATAGACTCATAAAAGAAACAATATAATATATGTTTTCTTTCTTTCCTTGTAAACTTATTGTTTAGACGAAAATGATTGAAAAGAGCCGTGCACTTACTGGTAAGTATACGAGCATTGGTTTCTTTATCCATTTACCGATACGCCACCACAGCGAAATCCTTCTGCCTCTGTTGTGACTCCACTTAGCAACACGAAACTCCACGTGGACGGGAATTGCATTATCATTAATAAATTAAAGTAAAACGATTCCATTGATTGTGTAGCTGTTAACTACGTCATTGGTGAGATAACATTTTAAGGCAGGGGATGCAGACGATTGTGATCATCGCGTGTCTCGACTTCACTGTTGCCACCAACAAGGGATGTTTCCTCGTTTCTATTTGCCATTTGTGACATTGGGGGTCAGCTCACGTTTTCATGGAAATAGAAATGAAAATGAAATAATTCAGTTTGAGATATTCCAGACTGACTGTTCTTATTTTTGAGTAATTTGAGTAGTCATCTGGGTTGGTTGCTCTTTCGGCGCATTGTCTAGAGTTGAGCTACATTATGTTTTAAATCTTGCATACACCTTGATTTCTTCTTTTGGTGGTGGTCGTGGGGGGTTCGGTGTTAATTTTGTTACAATTTTGACATGTTTTTATTGTCCCTCGTTTAGCAGATACAATGTTACTATAAGCTGAAGTGCTTTTTCGTCGAGTCTTTGTGTGTGTGTGGCATTCAAGCACTGTTTTTGTTTGATTTTTGCATTAGAATCCCTAGAGTTAGTGTTGGAGTTCTGTTTCTGGTATCAAACCTAACGATTACCTACTCCTTTTGTTGTTGTTGTTGATGCTGCTGCCTAAATGAACGCACAGCGCACCGCCATAAAACTGTCACCACAAAAAAACAACAACTAACAAACCCAAAAAAACCCAAAAATAACCTGAAACAAAACAAAACAAAACAACCCACTTAAAAAAGAAAGCAAGAAAGAAAAAGACCAAACCAAAAGGCCAAAAAGAAGGAAAACAAAAAACAAATACAAAACAACCCCCCCCCCCCTCCAAACACACACCCACACATTAACCCCTAAGACAAAACATGCTTAAACAACAAAAAACATGAATACAGTTAAGAACACACAGTGCCCATTGCTAATTTTTTTTTTATTGATTTTATTATTCCATTATTACTGCTATACATACAGTATTCTATTGTGTTTAAAGCTTTTAATAATTATAATAATATAAAAAGTAGGATTAAATAATGTGTGATGTGGGAAATGAAAATGCGATTTTAAGAGTAACTTGTAAACTAAAAATGAAATGATGTGAAAGCTGAATTTATATTCATGTGATTTTTCTGAAAGATTGACACATTGGCAATCTTTTGGACAATCTGATACATGATAAAGACAAGACACAAAGTCACGATGGTCATACAACTTGATATGGTTAGGTAGAGAAGGCATCATGTTATACAGAAGAAGTGACTTTTAGATAATGTGTCCATACAAAGTGAATGTGGACAGAGATCATGAGATGTGGCCAGACTAGTATGAAGTTTATGTTCTGAAAGCAAGGTGAAAAAGTGATGCAAATGTACTCCCCTCTTTAATGACAGTTTCATAGTCTTATCAGGACTGGCTAAATCTTTTAAGGAATATAATTCAACGAAGCCGATTTCTTCATAAAGATACTTCCTTATTCAGTGAGCATCAATACCTTTTTACATGAATGAAGAAAAACGAGCATTTTGGTATGTCTTAGGAACAGGCAAGTAAGATCTTTAACAAGCCCTCACTCTCACCGCCCCTTTTACTAAAAAAGAAAAAAAAAGACCTCCCCCCAGGCAAGTATATAAAAAAACAAAAAAACAAAAAAAAACAACAAAAAAACAACAACAACCCAGCACCCCCTCCCCAAAAAAGGGGGAAAAATATTGGAACGGATAAAATATCAGGGAGAATTATAACTACAAGTACTATGAATAATTCTCAAGTGAAACAAGTTTCAGCTTTTAATTTAATCATAAAGTATAAAAGAAAAGTACATCTGAGATGAAAGATAAAAGACTCTTAGTATGTGCTTCGAATGAAATTTCATGTCAGCTGTGAAGAAATATCAGAGCTAGTACCCACTTTGAGAACCTCTTGCAATAATTAATGTTAATGAATAAAAGAAATAATATAACAGGATGAATAAAACCTGGGCATGGTCCTCCTTACATACACAGAGAATGAAAAGAGTTTGCTGTAATTTGGGAAATACACTTTTGTCTATCTCCTGACATCTGTGCTTTTACCAAAATTTATGAAAAAAATGATGAATGTCTCACACCAAAAGGAGTGCAGATACTATATGGCTACTGCATCATGAAAGTCTACAGCTTTATGTAAAGAATATTCTGTCAATATTTCTCTATGTAAAAAAAAAAAAAAAAAAAAATTCCTTGAAGTCATGCTGCATGATTATGTCATTTATTATCTCCTTTTTTTTTTCAAGGAGATAAAACATTTACAGTTTCTTAGACCTTGAGAGTAAACTGAGTGGGATTTCTTTCTCTTTTTCAATATTTCGAAACGAAAAGTGGAGAAAGTTTTACAATGGCTTACAGCCAGACCAGCAGTCATTTGAAAATCATCATTAATTTATTAAATATCAACAGTCATAACATAAAATTACAATTTTAAAGAATGGCTCCTTTGTTCAGAGTCAAAATGATGGAAAAAATTTATTTACGGTATATAGCAGCTATTTAGGGTTTTGAGAGCAATGTAATTATTATTATTGGACATTGGCATCAAAAAACAAAAATTATTCTCGTTTAACAGTTTCTTCCAATTAAAATACATGTATTTTATACTTTTAGTGATTAATACACCCTGTTTATCCGTTACCACAGGAAAAATGAAATTGAAAATTTCCTTTACATAACAATTTACAATTTAGTAGCAAAAGAAAAAAAGAGGAGAAAAATCATAAAAGGTAAGGATATATTTACATGATTTGTAAATATGGCCAGAAAATGTTATTCATGTATGTACCATGTATATTAAATTATAAAAAAGTATCTAATAAAAATAAACAACAAGTTGAGAGTCAACTATCTACAAATACAATTTAAATGTACTGGAAAAGAAAAAGAATTATATAACAATATGAGGTGGGACAGATTTTCCTCTTTGGATAATTTTTTCACATTGGTTTGTGAGTAAAATACATAGATGATTTGTTCAGGTCATATCCGTAAAAGTGATTCAGCAGTAATTCATTCATACAGGACATTTTATTTTAGAAAATGCATAGCTTGTTTATCATGTAAAAAACACAATCTTTGTTCACATGGCAACCTCTTTATAAAATACCAACATGAAACAGTTCCCTCTATCTATCAAGTCAAAATTACAGATTGCTTATTACTTGGAACATTGCATAAGACAGATATAACATACATGTGTAGAACAGTTTCATACATTGCTAGTTCTCTCACGTGGTTTATCATGCAACATTAGGAATGAAGACATAAAACTATAATATTCTTTACATTCACACAAACAAACACACATACAAATACTTTTTCTTGCTTAGAATGTGTAAAACCACATAAGAGCAAAAATGTGGACTAATAAAACAAAGTATGACAATAAAACAAATTAAAAATATAAAGGCTGTTTTTGTTGTTGTTGTTTTTAAGTGCATATGAGATCCATATTAAAAATTCTGACACTGATATTATCTTTTAAAATACCTGTATTGCAAATGATATTTTCTATATCCTGTGGGGTTTTCTTTTTCATCTCTGTTTTCAAGATAGAAATTTTGTCAAAGTCAGTTTTAAACAATATGCTTAATAATTATCTACAAAACATTAAATTATCCTCATATATCATGCACATATAAAGTAGAGTAAACAATTTACAAATGCACATAATAACATGGTTCCTTTACACTTATATCATATATTTATCAAACATAATTTCCCGAGTTGTTCTTTCTCCCCATAGTGGTTGATCAACCTTTTAAGTTATTTGAAACTAAACAGACATGCAGGAAATGTTTTCATAATCTGTTCAACATGATATAACCAGATATGAAGCCCTGGGAAACATGCAAATGGGTGCTACAAAGGACAGTGGCAATTTTAATTTCTTTATTCATTGTGATTATTTTCTTTCCTACACTATCTACAGTGAAAATAGGCTGACACGGTTAACTTTTACGGAAACCATTTGTCAACATTCCTAAGAAGCAAATAAATCTCCTGACCCAATCAAAAATCCTTGTAAAAGCATGAAGAAGTCATTGTTTTGTTTTGTTCTTTATAAAAACCAAACCCACATTCGAGAGCATAAAAATAATTGGAACTTTTAAGGGAGAAGCAATTATAAAATGAATAAAATGCTACATGGATTGCAGTAGGATTATGCTACCATTGTGGCAGGAACTTTAGGAACTGTTGCAGATGAGATCCTGCGCAGTGGGGTTGTTTTCTCCCAAACTGGCTTATAATGCTTATGTCCCCTGGTATCAGTTTCCACAAAAGTGTATTTAGATGCTTTTGTGTCAAGAACTGCTGCCTCACATATGGACGCCTCTTTCTTGATGTACTCTGTTCGATACATTGTGGCATCTTCAAAGGGTGCGTTGCTAGCTAATGCACACGCATCTGGCTTCATGCTCTTCATAGGTGCTATCGAGTGAGGTATATAGTGAGCTTTATAAGTGGGACATCCATCAAACGGAACGGTATTCGGTACCCATCCCTCCCTGACCCTCGGAGCTTCTTTGTGTAGATCCCACTGCTTAAAGTCACTCTTGTAGTTGGTAATGCCTTCAAAATCACCAGGAATCATCACTCTTCCCTCCCCAGGTTTCACCAAAGCCACCCTCTGAAGTGGATGCTTTTTGTAGTTGATGCGGTTGGTGGTATTCAGATCAATGTCTCCTTCAGGTTTCTGGTACGCCTCTGGCTGGTGGACATATGGCCTCTCCCCATTCCATCTCCTGTAATCATTCTTAAAAGTGGTCAGATCATCAAGGGGTGCCCCTGACTGGAAGGCCTCAGCATTTGGCTTGCATGAGTCTGTTTTGGCTCCCTGTTTCTTGGTGTAGTCTCTCTGGAAGGTTGACAAGCCATCAAATGGAACATTAGGTGCTTTGTACAGTTCCTTTTCCCTCTGTTCCCTTGGTGGGAGCTGATGCCGAATGTAGTCATCTCGATATCCAGTGTTGCCATCAAAAGGTGAGTCAGACATGTATGTTGCTTCACTTGGTCTCAGACTCTTACGTGGTGGTTCATTATACTTACGGAAATCTCTTTGGAAAGTACTCTGCCCTTCAAAAGGCATACTAGGAGGAACCCAGCAATCTGGGGCTTTGCCAGGCATCTTCTCGAGGGGCCATTTCTTGTAGTCAACTGAAATATGAATTGAATACATGCGTTTAGATTGAAAATGCATACTACAAAGATTGAAAATACATTCTACAAAGACATAAAGGAAACTGTGTACATGCACAAACAAAATCAGATGGAAAATCAAAATTTTAAATGGTTTTGTAACTTAACATATTGAAACTAATTTTGAAAAACACATGAGCATTTTTTTATGGCAAAAAGAATGGTGCTTCACTTAATTTGTGGTAGCATTAAACTTCCATTTACATGAATTTCTCAAACATTTACTTGACTAATGTAAATTACTTCATGTAAATGTTAGCAACATTTTCAGGAACTGACAATGCAAATTTTAATCTGCCATAACCCATTTCATTATTACTTAGAGTCATTGCTATTTATAGCCTTTCTAAGAAACTAGTATAGAAAGGCTATTAAACTCATAAAAACTTTGGCACAGTATAATTACACAATAATAAAGTTGTTCACACAAAAAAAAATCGCAACATTCCTATGAATAACTGACTTATTAAGAAAACAGTGACATTGGTGCCAACAAGGCTGATGGTCCCTGGCACAGGGACGTAATTTCAGCAGTGTACTGCTGGCATGGTGTCAAAATATTATATCTGCACTGACTGGCACGATCCATTATTTTTCTTCCGTGTGATTTTCTCAGCATAGTAGAAATATAAAGTACATATTGTGGCCCCAAAAACACCCAAAACATCTCCATCTTTAAATGATAATAATGTTGCGATATTGGAACTGATTCACTTATAAATTGGCAGTCCTATAAAACAACCAATTTTGTACTCACTAGTAAAATTTCAAACAGATTGATAATAAAGAACGGTCACAACAGGGATTTATTCAAGCATACCATTGTTGTGATAAAATCAGATAATATTTGCCTGCACACGGTTGCCCTAACAATTCGTAAGCCTTCCAAGTGTCAGTTTTGTTGAATACAATGTTGAGAATCGAAGCAGGAGGGTAGATCTACAAAAAAATAGATCTAGGGTAGAACTAGATCTAGATCTAGATCTAGACTTACAATGAGATCTAGACCTACAAATGTTATTCACAGACTTAGATTAAATCTAAAAAATGACAGCATAAAACTAGATCTAAGTCTAAATTAGAAGTTAGATACTTGAATGAGTGTGATTCAAAGACTGTCAAAATTCTACTTGATAAATCTAGCAGACAAGATTCATTTGTGAGAGAACGTTCAGTACAATATTGTCTACTATGATATCATTTTCACTAAATTATAGAGGAACATCGGTGGCAGAGCATGGTCGCAACCTCATCTCCTTTTCTTATGTCATTTTTTTGACAGTCTTATGTCACTTTTACAAATCTATTGTTCACAGTAGCTTATGAGTTTTGTGCATTGTGCTGGGGAGAAAATATTTCATCTCTTGATTTCGAAATAGTTAGCAAAATGATCAGTAAAGCAGAGAAGGTGTAGGGGGGAAGCAGTCAAAATTTCAATCTTATATCAATGAAAGAGACAAAAAAATAGAATCTATCACAAAAGACGAGACTCACCCTCTTAATAAAGAATTCACCAACAGGAAACTAGAATGCGGTCATTTCCAAGTCCCCAAAATAAAGAGAGAGCACTATCGAAATACTTTTATACCAAGAAGTATCATTGGCTTTAATAGGCAGTTTAAAGATAAAGCAAAACGTTTTCCCCCTTGTGTGTGTGTGTGTGAGTGTATGTATGTGTGCGTGTGTGACTTTAACTTTTACTATAATCGTGTTATCTAGGGTAAGAGTATCAATTATGCATGTGTATAAAATATGTATAATATGTATCAATATATTTATACAACGCATTTTCACCAGTGATTATTCACATAAAGTAAATCTCTTTACTTTTAGAATGAAACTATTTTAGTGCTGATTATATTATATTATCTATCCTTTTTGTGTCTAGTTATCTCTGGTATTTATCGATTTACCTTTGTATTTACCTTTGCATTAATCCATCTTTTTGTTTACACTTTGTTACTTAATTTTTTTTTTATTCTAAAACCTTATTTTGGCACTTGAAATATCTAATGATACTGCAATAATTCCATCTATGCTTATTTTTGCTTGTTAAAATGCCTTTTAGCTTTAATGTTTTACATGTACTATGTTTTACTTGTATGAAATAAACACTAATTGCTCTGACAAAGGGACAATAAAATTATTATTATTATTATTATTATTATTATTATTAGACTTTTTCAATGAGGCTTCCGACATTCGATTTCCATATGGTGCACTGCGACCACCCTCTACCATATATATTATAACTTTAAAACGAATTAATCAAGCTCAAATTTTCACTCATTATAGGAATTTATTTCATAATGTCTCAAAGCTCACTAAAAATTAATCAGTGACAATGATTTGGTGAGCTTTCAAAGTTTTTGTTTTTTATAAAATGGGCTACTTGATATTTCCATGATATTGTGCATTGCGACATCTCTCTACTGTATATCTCAGAACTATTGAATCATTGAATCAATCACATTCATATTTCATAGTGTCCCGAAGCTCTTTACAATTTACATAGTGACAATGATATACAATTTAGTGAGCTTTCAAAGTTGGAGACGTTTTCTTTGGGCCACCTGATATATATTTTAGAAAACAACCCATAAATAGCGGTGTTGGTGTGTTGATACACTTTATTGACACAATGAAATTATCTATGACTTTAACTTTTATTATCTGGGCTACGAGTATTCTCGTAATGACTATTGGTCCAGGCTACGAGTATTCTCATAATAGGGATTCGAAATGGTCTAACGCCTACCATTGCTTTACAGGTATTAATAAAAAAAATATGAAACCGTGGCTTTGCACAGCTCTTTATAAAGCGTTCATTTTGCTTTCACATCTGTCACTAACTATTTTTAGTGCCGATTTGGACATAAACAAACCTATTTATAGTGTCGCGAAAACTGTTTCAGTGAGGCAACCCAAGGACAGGCAATGCGAGGATAAAAAGAGTTAAGCAATCAATGACGTGAATCTTACTTTTATAAGTTGGCTCTCCTTCAAATTTAGTTGGAATATGGCGCTGACCGGTGTGTTTAACCAACTGTGCAGGAGGGGCATGTTTGGCTGCAAATGAAGATTGGAAGATTGAGAACAAATATCATGGAACATCAATTCAAAATCATTTCCTGTGAAACTACCCCCCCCCCTCCCCTCCAAAAGCAAAAAAAAGCAAAACAAAACAATAACAAAACAAACCAAGACATGTTTTTCTCACATTGGAACATAATAAGCTTGGGCTCAACTCTAAGAAAATTGTAAGTAAGAGTTATTTTAAATCTCTTAACTAAAAGTTGTGGGTCTTTGCAGATTTTACATGGGTAAAAATTATAATGAATGTGTCACACAAATACACACTCATATTCCCGATTTCCAAAGCATCAGGCACTTCTAAATTCAGTTTACAAAACAGGCAGACTTTGTTGAGAAAATTTCTTTAAAGAAAAAAAAAATGTTTTTAAAATAAATTATTGAATGCAACATGATCATGAATTCATAATGCATACAATGCAAATACAGGTATTTTTCTTTCGAGTCATTAATATCAGTGGGAAAGAAGTAGTGAACAACTCATTCAATTAAACTGTAAGAACGTAGAGCTGATCCTCACTAATCATTTATGAAATGAATATTTCAATGAAGGTACAAGAGTTCCTCAGCACTGTAGCTTAAGTTTCCAACACAAATTATGGTTGAAACAAGATAAATGTATACACCCTTATAACTAATAGATCTAGTTTATTATAATCCAGAGTCCTTCCTAAATGAGTCTGGATGAAATGGGAGGACTTTGAATGTTACACACTGAATAAATTTATTTCCAACATTACTGCAAACATACCGGTGTAATCTTTATTGTAGGAAGTAAGACCCTCAATTTCTCCAGTGGGCTTTTTGTAAGTTTCATGAGCATGAACATAAGGCTTATCGAGGGGATGTTTTATGTAGTCAGACCTGGGATAAAAGAAAGATAAAGAATTTCTTTCAGTTCAGGTGATATATGATTTATCAGAATACTTTTATCGGTGTAAACTACACATATTTCATTCAGGACTAATCTTTAAGATACAGGGTGTTAAAAAAAACACCCCAAAATAACCCAACTTATTTTCTTAAATAACTCATCTGAAGTTCATAATGGAAAGTTGAAATTTGGCATAAAGGAGATTTATTCAAAAGGAATTTGGTTGAACCATTTGAGAAAAAAATCTAATGAACTGTTTCAGTATCCATAGCTCAAGAAAAAGATGACCCATTTTCGATATAATTCATTATCAAATGATGAGAGACATGACATTATAAGTAACTAAATGCCGTAACAACCATACCCAATTTCTTTTTCCCAATGTTTTAAAAGCTTGCAGATGCTTCTCTAGATCTTGGTTTAAATGTTCTCAATAATTCCACTTTGAATATGGAACTCATGGGTCACTTTAGTAAAGACCAGAGAGCATATTATTGCATAGAGAATTGTCTTTCAATAAAATCATTGTCTCCGACATGTAAGTTTCGCAAAAGATATTATGGGAACATTCTAACGTGCAATCTAGAGTTACTCTTCATAAGTTTGCATCTCTAGAAAATCAGAAATAAAACCATCTCAAGTCGCGAAGACTTTGGGCTGACCAAACAGACATGAACATTGTTTGAGTGCAATCCTCCATATCGGTCCCTTTCCCTTTGAGGATGTGTAAGGCCAAATTCAAATAGCAACCGTCAACACAAAGCAGTATGTGAAGTTGTTAAAGACGTTTTGTTCGGCCCTTGGAAGAAAATGTCTATCATGACAAGATCAATTGCAGGATGATTCTAACCCTCGTTCATGTGCCTGTATTATGGTTATTGGAATGGCTAACTGGACACTTACGAAATCGTCTGATCAGCCGTAGGATTCGATGCGTTTGAGCCCGACATCCCCAAAATTTGAATCCTTCTATTTTCTGTGAGGATATCTTGAAGACAGAGTATTTCGATTTCAGTTTCATGATGTTTAAACTCTAAAACAAAAGATCCGAATTGCAGTGAGAAAAGTTTCAACTGAGATTTGTAGAAAGGCTATTCACCATTTCAAATGATTACGCAAATGTCTTGAACTCAACGTTAAAGATAGACACATACAGCACATGCTGTTGGCTGCTGTAGGCTAAATGTTACACATTTTCTAGTCAATAAACAAAGGAAGCAATTCTATTTATGTCTGGAAATTCAAATTAGTGAACAATTCCAGGATTATATTATCACAGCAAAGTGTCTATTACATGTACTATCATAGCAGTTTTGCGCATTTGGTGCATTTTGGCAATTTTTCATATTTGGGTCGTTGGCCCTCTTTAAAATTCTTATATTCGAACAATTTTTTCTTTCAATCTTTAGTCAAGCAAATTCATTTTGAATGAATTCTGTGTGTTCCAAATTTGGACGCTCGATGTTGTAACTCAATGAAGTTATTCTCTGAAACACCATGTACATGAAATTTTGATAGCCATAAAGGAAAGGGTTGAATTGGTACTGGTAATTATGTTGATACTATTGTCTGAGCATTATTTACACTCAATGATGAAGAATTTCTATTGATCCTTAAGTAAGATGCATTTAGTAAATGTCTTTTTAAAGAAAAACATGCACAGTTTAATTTTCAGAAAGTTTGGCTTACCTGAAGGTTGTTTTATCTGAGAGAGGCTCCTCACTGCGTAATGCACCTTGCTCTGGCTTACAACTCTCTCGCGGAACAAATGGATGCTTTTTGTATGCTGTGTTGTATGATGTAATCATACATGGACCCATATCACCACCAGGACGCCATGGTCTGTGCGGGCAATGATGGCGTCTGCAGAGCGCATGGGAAGAAATATCAATAAGACAGTCCCTTTCCATTTCAGATTGAGATCTTTAAGTTTTTTTGGGGTTTTTTGTTTGTTTTGGGGTTTTTTGGGGGGGTGGGGGGAGGGGATTGTGGTTTTTTTTAAAAGAGATTTCCTCCATTTCTCATTCAGTAGGCCTATTGCATTCAGTTCTAAATGAATCAAATTTCTCTTATTTTGACAGCATGATTATCATTCTCATCATTATTATTGAGTGTGTGAGTGTGCTTCTACCAAAGATAAGGAAATAAAACCCAAAAATCAACAACAAAAAACAAAACAGGAAAAAAAACCCAAAAAATTGAATAAACAAAAGCTGTGCAGTTTTGTTGTGGGCTACCCGGTGCACTGCTATCCTATGAAAGGGCCATAACTGTATTAATTATGTATGTATGCCTGGTACCATTTCGTTATACAGTAGTTACCGCCTATTAGTCCTCCGGCTAATAGTCCGTTCCGCCTAATAGTCCGCTTTTTGGACGAAACGT
>JBCJKF010485195.1:0-11965 GCA_039654545.1 Plocamopherus ceylonicus | reverse complement strand
CCCACCCCCCCCCCCCCCCCTTTGACATACCGAATTTTGGCAAAAAGTTGCGCATTATACACGAGTATATACAGTATGTATTCTATGAACTTTAATCCTTCCACAGGATATCATACGTTCACTTTTCTACTTGCTTCTCTATACATATTTTATTTGTTTACTGAAGTATTACAGTGTACAACAAAAACATAAAAAAACATGCTCTTCACTGGTCATCTGCTAACCTGCTTGAGTAAGCAGTAATGAAAGTATATGAACGTTTAACTTTATAATTGAAACACATACCAATCATATCAATTTCCTAAACACTTTTTTTTTCACAATGACTTCATTTATCAAAATGCTTATTTAAATTAAATGTGAAAAAAAGTAGAAATCAGAATTGCACTTTCTGTTTATCAATGTTTATATGCGTTTGTTCTTTTTAAAGCAGGAAGGAAATTGTACAAAAAGTTGGTTCACATTCAAAAATGTGCACTAAAGAGATGTGAAATTTCATGCAAGAACTATCTCCATCAGAGTTTCAACTACTTACGACATTGTCCATTTCTCACAGTTCTTGGAGCACGGCACACTGAAACAAATAACAGTTTTTGACTTCTTATTAACACTAAAGGAACTTTGTGTTGACTTTCACTATGACTGTGATGAATAAAGAATCAACATCTATTTGCCCTTCAAACTTAATTCTAAACATTCTGATCCTTGAGGATGAAAAAAAAAGGCATCTCTTTACTCATGTGTAAGCTTTCCATATTTAATGATCATAAACAAGTGTAGAATTCAGATGAGATATAAAATGTTAATCTCTGTTTGGTCAAATATTCCTTCTTCAGTGGAAACAAAAGACAAAACAAAAAAAATTTGTTCACAAATACTCACCGCATTGTTGTGTGTTGGAGTCATATACATAGCCTCGACTACATGTTGGTGGGACTTGAAAAGAAAAAGAAGGCATGAGTTACTCGTCAAAAACAATATATATCAATACAATATATAATTTATACAGCATTGAAATGAATAAGTGTGTGGATTATTGTGTTTATTCCAAACAACACTTTTTTCCTTTCGTTTAGGACTTCTAAAATGTAAAATACATGTTATGCTCCGACTTCAGATTTTAAATAATTTTTAATTCATCTGAAAAGGTTGTGTTTTTTTTCCGTTTTTTTTTTTAGGAATTAGTAGTTTGAGGAAATATAGCAATCACATTGCTCTCGAATTGACTTTGAAATGCAACATTTGACTTAACTCAATGGTATAATTCTACTTACCACATCGGCCATTTCTATATTCAAAATTGCTGTTCCTGCAAGTGCACACACAAGTGTCTGGATTCTGTCTAGCATCACTTCCACAACTGCTTGGACATGCTGTGAAAGGTTAATAACAGTGTCGAGAGAATTGAATGTGGTGCACTTAATGAGGAAAGTAGCAAGTTGCTGTCAGTGCTTTAAAAAAGTTTTCAGTTAATAGATGTTTACTGGAATTAGTTTTTCATGTATGATTACTATCCTCTGTACAAGGATTTTATACAAATAGTGAAGCAACACTGCTGTAAAGTTTCTGTATTACCCCATATTTTGTTTTCCACTTACAACGAAGAGAGCTTGTTTTTCTTCTTTTTTTTTTTTTTACTTTTAAATTTATTTTTACAGGATGATGTCAGTTCAGATAAATAGCTCTATCAAAAGTATTTTACATAAAAACCAATTGTCTTTACTTACTGCACTGGCCATTTCTTTCAACTTTAGGACTTGGGCACACTGGAAATGGACAATTTGATGTCAAACCATAAAAAGGTAAAATCATTCATATTTCAAAGATTAAGTAGTCTATACTTGATACAAATATTCACTAAAGCAAACAAGAAAAAAAAACCAAAACAACAGACTCAAATAAATAATAATCACTATATAAAAACACTCAATGAGAAATCACAATTGGTTATTATTTTGAGTTCTTTGTGTAACTCTGACGCAAAAGGATATGTTAACTGATTGTGTCCAGAGTTATTTCAATGGCTGATCAGAGGTTTTTTTCCTTGTGAAATTTTCAACAGGTTTGGTTCTTTAAAATGTAACTGTGAGCCATACTATATTGTGTCATATACCATACTGTTCAGAAATGTTAGGAGAATGTGAATGCAATTAATTTGTATGGCTAAAGTCTGATATAATTCTATTTATGAAACAAAAAATGACGAAAAAAAACATTACGGAAATGTCAACGTATGGCACTTACATTTCATCATTTCAAGTATGTATTTTATGAACTATAATCCTTCCACAGGATATCACAGCTTTTTCTATATGTTTTATTTCTTTACTGAAGTGTTACATTTTACAACAAGAACGTCACTAAACATGCTCTTCATTGGTCATTTGCCTAACCTCCTGGAGTAAGCAACAATGACAGTATATGAACAACATTTTACTTTAAAATTGAAACACTACACCAATCATATAAATTTCATGGACATTTCTTTTTTTACAATGGTTTTATTTATCAAAACACTAATGTCAAATTAAATAGGAACAGTTGGAATCTGACTCTCTATTTATTAATGTTCATATGTGCTTGTTCTTTTTAAAAGGAAGGAAGTTGTTTAAAAAGTGTAGCCATAAAGAGATGTGAAATTTCATACAGAACTATCTCAATCAAAGTTTTAACAACTTACGACATTGGCCATTTCTCACAGTCCTTGGAGCACGGCACACTGAAACAAAAAACAGTTTTTTACTTTTAATTAAGACTAAATGTACTTTGTGTTTAGACTGATATTATGACTGAGATGAATTCTGAATCAACCTCTAATAGCCCTTAAAGTTAACAACTCTTGAGATGTAAAATGTCAATTGCCATTTGGCCAAATTTTTCTCCTTCAGTGGTATCGAAAAACAAAAAACGCACTTATGCACTAACACTCACCACATCGTTGTGTGTTGGAGTCATATACATAGCCTCGGCTACACGTTGGTGGGACTTGAAAAGAAAAAGAAGGTCTGAGTTACTCATCAAAGACAATATCGGTACACCCCTGTTTTATACAGGATGGAAATGAATAAGTGTGTGGATTATTGTGTGTCTTTTTACAAACAACACTTTTTTCCTTTCATTTGGGAAAAATAAAAATGTAAAAAGATGTAATGCTCCAACATCAAATTCTAAATAATTTTAATTAATCTCAAAAGGATTTTTTTTTTTTTTTGAGGAATTAGCATGAGGAAATATAGCAATCACATTGTTCTGTGACTGACTTTGAAATGCAACATGCAACCTAAACTCAATGGAATATACTTACCACATCGGCCATTTCTATATTCAAAATTGCTGTTCCTACAAGTGCACACACAAGTGTCTTGATTCTGTATAGCACCACTTCCACAACTGCTTGGACATGCTGTGAAAGGTTTATTAAAGTGTCAAGAGAATTGAATGTGATGCACTTAATGAAGAAAGTAGCAAGTTGCTGTCAGTGCTTTGAAAAAGTTTTCAGTTAATACATGTTAACTGGAAGTAAGTTTTTCATGTATCATTACTATCACTATCAGTACATGGATTTTATACAAAAATTGAAACAACACTATGCTGTAATGTTTCTATATTACCTCACATTTTGTTTTCCACTTACAACAAAGACAGCTTGTTTTCCTTTGTTTTTTTTTTTTCTGGCTTTTCAAAATTATTTTTGCAGGATGATGTCCGTTAAGATAAATAGCTCTTTTCACACTATTTTACATAAAAACCAATGAGTTTTACTTACTGCACAGGCCATTTCTTTCAACCTTAGGACTTGGGCACACTGGAAATGAACAATGTGAGTTCAAACAATAAAACAGTAAAATCAGTCATATTTGAAAGACTAAACAGTCTATATTTGATGTAAAGATTGTGCTAAAACAAAGCAGAGAAGATAAAAACAACAACAGCAGACTCAAAAAAATAACAATCACAATAAATAATCATGACAATTCTAGATTTTATATTATTCTGTGAGATGAACAATGAACTTCTAACATTTCCAAATTTCCAACAATTACGGCTAAATGCATTTTGAAGCATTTCCCGCCATAACACTTAAAATTCATACTCACCACACTGGCCATTTCTCTCTTGTCTTGGAGCAAGGCACACTGGCAATGGAAAACATAAAACACACTGAAAAAAGCCCTTATAGGAGGTGTAATCTACATGACCTAAGTTTGTGCTTATATGGATGAGACATGCTCGTAATTTCTTAATATCAAAACAAAAACTCCACCTAGTCATTTCATCCTAGAAATTTCTCTTTATTCTTGCAGCAAGATATTTTGTATATAAAACAATCAAAACATACAATAAAGTCAATTTATCAATCCAAATAACATGATACTTCTTCAATTATGTATAAAAATAAAACGCTTACCGCACTGGCCATTTCTATCACTCCAGGGGGCAAGGCAGACTGCAAATATAACATTGTATAAGCAGTTATCGCAAATACATGTACATACATAATTCTAGATCATATTTTTTTTCATTTAGTTAGCAACCATACATAAAACTTACATTTCATCATTACAAGTATGTATTCTATGAACTATAATCCTTCCACAGGATATAGCAGCTTTTTCTATATATGTTTTATTTCTTTACTGAAGTGTTACAGTGTACAACAAGAATGTCACTAAATATGGTCTTCACTGGTCATTTACCTAACCTCCTGGAGTAAGCAGCAATGAAAGTATATGGACAACATTTTACTTTAAAATTGAAATGCTACATCAATCATATAAATATCAGGGACATTTTTTTTTTTACACTGGTTTTATTTATCAAAACACTAATGTCCAATTAAATAGGAACAATTGGAATCTGACTCTCTATTTGTAGTAGAGGGCTAGCTGTAGGCTGGGCTAGTGTTGTTTTTATTGTGTTATCTCCCTTTTGTCTGGGTTTGTCTCCCCCTTACGTACCGGCTGTCGTTGCCTGTTCCCCCCGCCAATCCCCCCATTTGCCCCCCTCTCTCCCCGGCACGATGCATCCGGTGCAAATGCAAGTGTGTTGTTTAAGCCCTATAGTATTAGTATTGTAAGCTAGCTTAGTTGAATGGAATGTGCGCTGTTTGTGTTTTTCGTATTATATTTACGTTGTAGTTTATTGTGAGCCTATGAGGCATGTCATGTTTGTGGTTGTAACATACTTTTGTCGTACCCGTTGGGAACTCCCTTACCTATGATTGTCTTATAATTTAATGCCTTAGTTATTGTGTAATTAGTTTTTCTAGGAATTTTGATTCATTGTTTGTGTTTATTTTCTAGTTTTTCCCCCTTTTTTACTCCTGTGGGCCACCATTAGCCACGAAATTTTACTCGAATGATGCTTGTCCATATCTTTATTGTTTGTGTGAATTTTATCATTATTTATGCATGAATGCGTGCATGATTTGTAATTTTGTGATGCCATTTTTTATATTTTCCTCCGGGCATTGCCTCTGGATAGGACTGAGCTACCTGTGACGTAGGAGCTCTTTCGAACGTCCGCACAATCGCATATATAAAGTGGTTGGGTTTCTGGGTTCAGAATCAGATCAGAGGACTCCAGTAGATGAGTTAGAGAGCATACTACTGTTAAACTAGGAGTTTTGCTTGCCCGGCTCAGTGGAGCAGCCATGGTGTGCTGCTGCCACTGGGCCCGGGTTGTATTATTATTATTATTATTATTATGTAGTCCATGTATGTAGGCCATTGTATGCTGATGTATGATGATTTTGATTTGATTGACTGCCACGATGTTGATGAAATAAACATGCCCGCCTGTTCGTTGAACATTGGATTCGAGTTTCTTAATCTTCACCGCAGTCCGTCCTGATGTCCACGCTGTCATTGTCTCTGTCGTATGCCCGTGACTCATGGTGGTCAAACCACTCGGGCCACCACGGTCACAGTCGGCACCACTCCCATTTCTCCACTCTACCACATATTTATTAATGTTTATATGTGCTTGTTCTTTTTAAAGCAGGAAGGAAGTTGTTTAAAAAGTGTAGCCATAAAGAGATGTGAAATTTCATACAGAACTATCTCAATCAAAGTTTTAACTACTTACGACATTGGCCATTTCTCACAGTCCTTGGAGCAAGGCACACTGAAACAATAACAGTTTTTGACTTTTTATTAAGACTAAATGTACTTTGCGTTTAGACTGATATTATGACTGAGATGAATTCAGAATCAACCTCTAGTTGCCCTTCAAGCTAACAACTCTAAACTTCCTGATCCTTGAAGTTGAAAAAACCTTTGTTTTTTCTCATGCCTTGGCTTTACATATTTAATTACCATAAACAAATTGTAGAATTCAGGAAAGAGGTAAAATGTTGGAAGAAGTGGAAACAAAAGAAAAAAAATGTGCTTATGCACTAATACTTACCACATCGTTGTGTGTTGGAATCATAAACATAGCCACGATTACATGTTGGTGGGACTTGAAAAAATATAAGAAGGCATGAGTTACTCATTAAAAAACAATATCAACCCACCCATATTTTATACAGGATTGACATGAATAAGTGCAAATTATTGTGTCAATTGTATCCATTATTCGACTATTACTTTTTCTTCTTTGACTTCAGACTTATAGAATAAATATACATGTATATATAAGGAGCACAGATTAGGGCACTCGATCACAATGCCTGAGGGCGTAGGTTCAGTCCTCGCTGTACAGGTTTGATTTAAAATCAGATGTGTTAGGTTTTTTTACGCCTCTTTGTCATATGTTAAGCAGGATGAATGAGTACATAGTCTCATCACATACGGACGATAACCTGGGAAGTCTCAGGTGCCTTTGCGCACTTTGAGCACTTAGCCCAACTGGGTGAACGACTCACAGCCAGCCCTGCCATGGGGTCACAGTATGGTCACGCTACCTGTATGATGGGCTCCTAGTGTGACAGCTTTTTGCCATTTTAACCTATGTTTCAAACACCGTAAAATTGCATTGAAATACAATGCTACAATATTCAAATGAATATTGGCAAAAGAAGGCAAACGTCCGTTTTCAAATGATGTAAATTTTATTGTAATGAAAACAGAACATCGCATGAAATAAAATCACGTTCTTGAAGCATTTTCTCTTTCATACACTAAGGCACATTTAAAAATATTATTATTCATTGCACAAAAACAGACCCTAAAATTAATTTTGTTTTTAACTCAACACATGACAATACATTTATCTATCAAATGCAATAAACAGATATTCAATTAACGTAGACACTTGATCTGTGTAACGTGATTAGTCATTTTCTGATTGATTTGGACTTCATGAAAGATGAGGGATTGCCTTTTTGTTTTGTAAATAACTTTTCCTTTTTTTGTAGTCAAGGTTAGTTTAATTGTTGTAAAAATGACTGTAACGATATTTGCATCTAATTTCATCAAGAAAGATCAAGAGCATTCTTCTAATTATATGGGTTCCAACAATTTCTTCTAGTTTTGATAACAGCTCTTTTATTGTCTTCTCAGGGATACTTTTTAAATCTGCTTCTTTGATATTTTTAGCGTTGGTGAAGTCCACCTTTCAACAATTTTTTTGTTTACTTAGATCTAGATGCAGATGATTACAGTGGTAGATGCAGATGATTACAGTGGTGTGAATGAAGGTTGAATCGTAGCAGTTGGTGCTTGTTGTTGAGGTGTGAGTCTTTCTAGTAAGGCCTGTGGTTGTTGTGTAGATTGTGTGGAGAGAGGCGTTTCTGTTAAAGGTGAACATGTTTGCAATGTTTGTCATGTTTGTAAAGGTAGGGCTGTCCAGGCACTTTAATAGGTATTATATCAATACTGTCCAAGTCAATTTTAATTGAGTTGTAAATAATAAGTCTAAAAGTCTATCCAAAGTCGTGGTCTAGTTTTGTTACTTGCTTTGAAGCATTTATCTCAACATCGGAAAACTTAATTTAGTTGTTAATATGGTATTCATATGAATGATCCATTGTAAAAGAACTAGTCTAAACAACTCATAGCAAATTAATAAATTTGAATGCCTATGAAAATCACTATTTGAAACTGAAACAGGCTCAAATACAACAAAACACAATAAAAATAGGACAATGAAGTCCATGTGCATGATAAAACATTCCACTGATTTCATGGTACACAAAAATGCGTTAAAAGCAGAAACATCATGAGGGTCACAATCAGTTTTGACAGAGCTTAGGAAATACAAAGAAAAACGGAAAACTTGGAAGAGCATCTTACAACAATTGATTTTTTTTTAAATGCTCAGTACCAGAATAACAAGGGAAACTGGAGAGCGAAGTGGAGACTTGGAACCTTTATTTAGTTGGATTCCTTTAATGTTAAATTTGATTAATGCACAGTTATAGGAGTAATAAATCTAATTAAATATGCGTTTAAGTATCGGCAATTCCTGCTACCAGTACTGACTAAGCTTCTGACCCCTCACAGGTGGCTTATCTCGCCGTGGGCGAGGCACATCTATGTGCTCTGATATAAAGAAAAAATGAGACGTCTGGAGGTGATTAAAATCGAAAAGCGCAGGCCATATCAGCCGTCACCCTGGCAAAATTCGATCCCACCAAAATTGTCAATTCACTATCAATCATTAAGAAAAGAGAGCAGTAGGATTTTTCTTCCAGAACTGACAGGAAGTAAAACATTCTATCTTCAAACAATGGAAAATACGTACCACACTGGCCATTTCTGTATTCATAATTATTGTTCCTGCATGTGCACAGACAAGTATCTGGATTTTGTATAGCTGCGCTTCCACAATTGTTACTGTTTTTGCATACTGTAAAAAGACAATGGCATGCAACAGATGTGTCAATTGATATTCAAATTCCTTATACAAGCAAATATGTCAACTTATTTAACTAGTTGAATGCCCGTGACGTTGTGGGATAAAAATGTTAAGTCATTTGGCTTGTTGGCCTTAAAACAAAATTATTCGTGTAGTTTGACATAACGTCATTCGAAGCTTGTGCTACTGCAAATTGCAAACCATTGTAGCTTTTAACTCGTCATAGCTACATGCAGTTGCCATTGAGAAAATCTGATTGTGGAAAATAAATCGCAACTATCAACAATGTTTAACCTTGGGACTTGTTTATTGTCATGGCATACAATGGTTTTTGTTGGGGTTTTGTTTGTTTTTTATTGATAACTGTCTTCTAGTGAGTGGGTGTGCATGGGGACTGCCTTTAGTTGTTGTGAGAGCAATGCATGGAATGAAAATTTACCTTGCAAAAAGGAGAGGTCATTGGAATATATTTCATCTTTTTGTATTTTAATGAATAGGGTTCATGAACCTGCTCTGATGAATGACATTTTCTGAAAAATTGTTTTTGTAATTTTCAAGTGACTGAATAGATCTGTAGTGATGCGCAAAAATTCCAGCCGGGGAGCCCACGATGACAGCTAAATTTCTTAAAGAAAGGATGATGAATCTACTCACCACATCCGCGATTCGATGTGAAGACTTTATTCTGATTCAGGCAAGTACAAGCACAGGTAATGGCATTCTGGCTGGCATCTGAAGGACATGGATTGTCACATCCTTGTCTGTCATTGTCACATACACAAGTGGTTTGGTTGAATGATTGACCGGGCAGACATATTGGCCTATTTCTACAAACTGTGGAACAGGGAAGCACATTTTTATTTGCATGATGCCTGAATTACAAAATAAAAAGCACGCTGATCTGAGTTAAAAGTTTTCACAGTTTTCTCTCTAAAAAGCATTTTGGAAATTTACACAGTACTCCATGGTTAGTAGACTTCTCCATGCAAAAGACACACCAATGCTGTCATAAAACTCGTATGAAGAAATGAAGGCCACTTAAAACTATTTGAGATTATCTTCTAATCGATCATGCTAAAATATGGAAATATGTGATGGTAATCCATTTCCAGTTATATGTAAATCATTGATCAATCATGATAAAATTAACTAATTTTTGTCTCTTTTAAGGGAATGATTCATAAGTAGATTTTTTTTTTCCTCAAATCTATCCTTTTATTACACTACATCAAAGATTCCTTTGGCTCTTTAATTTACACAATGACATCTTTCTATTCCTAAAACACACAATATTTACCACATTGGCCACTTCTATAATCTTTTTGAGGATCTCTGCAAATGCACTGGCATGTGTTTGTGTCTTGCCTTGTATCAAAAGGACATTTGCTCTTGCATACTAAAAGAGGGGGGAAAATGGTTTAAAATGATGTGACACAACAGCTGGTTAATTTTCTAGCCAAGATATGAACATATTTTTAAAAATCACCAAAAATTTAAAAAAGAATATATATATTTTATATAAGATTTCTTCCTATATTTAGACTTCAGACTTCATTTTATTAATCAATAAGGCTGTGGATTATATTACAAGTGATCCCTATCCTGTCAACCGGCAGCTACGGCCCGTTGCCTGTCGCCTTATATTTAGTGGCAACACATTTAGTGACAACCACATGCTTTTCAGTTTGTTGGTTTGATTTCATGTTAATAGAATTTCTTTGTATTTTTTCCTTGTCATTTATGCCTGTGAACAAGTGCATGAAATAAACAGATCAATTAGTTATCCTTTATTGCTAGCTCTTTTGTGTTTCTAGGAAGTTGACCTTAACTCCTGGCAACCCTGGTTCATTTCTGTTACAAAAATAATATCAATTCTCTTCTAGTGAGGAAAATATTCATGATAAAATAAGAGGATTTCCAGGGCGATAGATTCAATTTAAGTGTCTGCCACTCTAGTATATCGAACCATCCAGTAAAACCATACAAAAATAAGTAGAGCCAATGAAATCATTGACCTCAGCATGAAAGGCCTACATCACTTCATTTTCAGATGTTGTGACGGAGCAGTCGTTGTTCAGGTGATTGTGACGAGTGCTACTGTATGTTTGTATATATATATACATATATATACATATATATATATATATATGTAAAAAAAAAATATATATATGTATATTATATATACATATATATCGTCGACGTCGGTTCCAAACCGGCTACATACGAACGGGTCAACTTTACAGGAGAGACAAAAAACTGATTTCTGCTGAATCGCGTTGCACAATTCTCTTCATTTTTGCACTGAAAGTCATTCTGAATGTACGCTACAACCCTGTGGTTTCATAATTTTAAAATATTTCATCATAAGCTCACAACCGTATGTAGCCGGAACGTCAACGATACTTTCAGCAAACGAGATCGCAAGTGGCCGGCTCAGCGCAGGTGTCCGTAGTGTCCATGACAAATCGACGCGCTGCTCTGCCCGGTGGTGTTATGTGGCCGGAATGGCAACCCCTTGGTAAGAAGGGATTGCTAGACTTAACACTGTGTGTGTGCGCGCGTGTGTATGGAATTATATGGGTGTTCGATTAAGCCTCTCCCCCTTGCCTCAAATTTGTTTCGGTAAAAGCAAAGAAAAAACACTGAAGTCATAGAAGTTAAAATACTAGAGTGATATTAAAATGAGTGCAATGCCGTTAGAAATAAATTTAATTGTGGACAATTACACCATGTCCAAACTATAGTGCATTGTGTGGCATTTTCTATGAATCTAGTGATGTAGATCTAGATCTGCGTGCATGTATTGTTACAGGAATGTAACAGTACTTGCGACGTCTATTTCTTTCTTAACGTCTCTTGAAACTACAATGAATATTGTCGACACAATCAATTTTATTTCAGCTCCAAATTCTTAATACGTGTAGACTATCTTTTCAAATCCACGTATCTATGAGGAAATTGCAACGTTCGTCAAGATCTAAGTATGTTGTAAGACCTACAAGTCTTGAAACAGGGGAAATTACAATGCATGCTCTAAGTCTAATTTAATTTACAGAAATGAACAGCTTGTATTGACATCTTATTAATGATGAAGTATGTTATCCTATTCTTATTAGTTGACAATAGACAAACAGCTTATAAAGACCCCTTTGTGTGTTTTTGT
>JBCJKF010484086.1:3137-13486 GCA_039654545.1 Plocamopherus ceylonicus | reverse complement strand
TGCAGAAATTATTTGATTAAATAGATTATTTCACATCAATCCAACTGAATACTTAATACAGCCTGTCTTGCATTTTAGTATTATAGAAAACTGTTTGGTGGCATTGTATGTCCGGAAAATCTTAAACCGCCTAACTCTGGTTTATTTTTTTAAAAGACCGTAAGTCCACATTTTGATGACACTACCATGCAGTTTGAATCAAGGCGCATCGACTGCTCTGGGTCTTGTTTCTCTATCTTCATAAATAAAGCGGTAAATGTGAAAACAAAAAAAATCGTAAGTCCAGTCAACTAGCAGTATGTTGTGCCTGGGTTTTTTTTTCACTCTCCTGTAAAATCCGGTTTAGTGGACTTGCGGTCTTTTAAAAATAAACTCCAGAACAGGCTGATGCAATGTGGTATGTGGTAGGCTATTTGTTTGCTACTGGCTGGGGAAGTAATAATTGTCAAGCGCTTAGAGTATGGCTGCAAGTGGATAAGCACTATATAATGCAATTTTTGAGTGGTGGGGGGCTTTGGTAAAGCGGTAGAGTATTAGGCTTTGGGCCGAGAGGTCACAGGTTCGAATCACTGTTAGGCACATGCATTTTTTTTTCTTTAAGCAAGAAAATTTACCCCTGTTGCTTTACTCAACCCAGGTGAAAACCGATACATCTTTGGCTGGGAAAGTATTCTGAAATAGACAAGCATCCTATTCAGAAAGTGACATATAATCTTTCACTGTCCCCTTCATGTTAAGGATAAGGGATAAGTTAAGCTTCGGCCCTATATGCGGACAGGCTTGAAAGGACTACTTAAGAGCAATTTTCCTTTTTTAAAATTTAATCTTGCTTTTCCACAGGCTTGAGATATCTCCATTCGGCCAGAGTCTTGCACAGGGATATCAAGCCTGGGAATCTTCTGGTCAACAGCAACTGTTGTCTGAAGGTGAGACTGCCTTTATATAATGTGACAGCTTTACTCAAACAGCACACAGCAGCAAAATGTTACCTTATCTTATCTTTTTGTACCTTGCAGGGTTTTCATTTTCCAGGATTTTGTTTTCTTCCCTGTTTTTGTTGTTGTTTATGGGTTTTGTTGTTGTTTTTTATGTTTGGTGTTTATAGCTTTTGATTTGTTTGTTTTCCCTTGCTTTTTCTTTTGGGTTTGGGTTTGTTTTTTTCTTTCTTTTTCTTTTTGTTTCCTACCTCTTCTTTTTTTTTCTTGTTTTTTGTTTTTGTTTTTATCTTTGGGAAAGGGGGAAGGTTTGGTAGTGATTTCTTAATACCGCGAAGAAGAACTTCTGTTTATGACTTTCTTTGTAAAAAAAGAAAGAGAGAAAGAATACCTCAGCCCTAATATGAGTGTCATCTGTGTCCTGCAGATCTGCGACTTTGGACTTGCCCGCATCATGGAGCCAGACGAGAGTATGGTGATGACGCAGGAAGTGGTCACGCAGTACTACCGCGCTCCAGAGATCCTGATGGGTGCCGTCCACTACACCTCGGCCATCGATATATGGTCGGTTGGGTGCATCTTTGCCGAGTTGCTCAGTCGCCGCATTCTTTTCCAGGCCTCTGCCCCTGTACAACAGGTAACCTTTCGTGGTTTTGTTTTCAAGTCATTGCCCTTCTTTTTGTCGACAGCCTTCCCTCTTGCCTCCCCACCTTTTTTTTCTCTCTCTCCAACCCCTTAACATTAAACATCCTCTCCTCCATCTTAATTTTGTTCTTCTTTCTCTTTCTTTCCTTTATGTAGCCCCTGTCTTCGCCCATAATTTTACATTACCATCATTATTTTTTTCTATCTGACTTTCACCTTCCTGATTGAAGTCAATGATTTTCTTTTTATTCAATCATTCAGTTTTAGTCGGAACCTTTCCTTCAATTTAATGAATGAAAAGAAAATTTTACTTCCTCTCAGCATTCAGTCCTATGCAATCATTTCAATACCTTTTGAGTGACTTTTAGTCGTGAATAATTATTTAAACATTTTTTTATTGGTATCATTTGTACATAATGTATGGAGAGTATTAAAATTCTTTTTCTTTTTTTAGTTAGATCACATTCAAGATCTTGGACATTCCAACCAATACAGTTTTAAATTTATTTAACATTGAAGAATTAACAAAACCATTTCATCACGCTCATTTTGTCTTAAGTTTCTTAAAAAAAATTTTTTTTTCCTTTTTTTCAGCTGGACCGAATTACGGAAATCTTGGGCACTCCGACCTTCGAAGACATGCCCACTGCGTGCCAAGGAGCACGCGAATACATCCGTGGCCGTCCACACAAACCTCCTTCCCTCAACCATTTTTACAATCTCTCCGACCAGGCTACCCATGAGGCAGTCCATTTACTGTGTAGAATGCTAGTCTTAAACCCTGTAAGTACCGTGTAGAATGCTAGTCCTAAACCCTGTACGCACTGTGTAGAATGCTAGTCTCAAAGCAATTGGGTTTTTGATTGTAAAAAAAAATAATTGATCACACACATATACTGTAGCAAATTGCTGAATTTCTGTGGGGGGTTTTTTTCCCCGTCTAGACTTACAGATGCCAATATAATTTTCAGCATTTGAAAATTTTTATGTGACAATAATGTTTTCATTGAAAGATTTAAATTGCACATTTTGTTTAGAATTGAGACGTAATTGTATTACAGCTTTTATGTCAACATTTTTTTTTATTATTTTTGTATCTATTGTTTTTTAGTTCATTCTCTTCATCCCAATTCATTGATTTTGTTCATTTGTTCTCTTCCGTTGCCACCAGAACAAACGTATCACAGCAGCTGATGCCCTTACCCATCCCTACCTGGACGAAGGTCGCCTTCGCTTCCATTCTTGCATGTGCAGCTGTTGCCAGCCGGGTCCCCAAGGTCGCACATTCTGTGCTGACCTTGAACCCGAATGTCCCGTCCCATTTGATTATAATTTTGAAAAATCTCTAACCACAGTTTCAAGGGTTAAAGGTGAGAAGTTGCCCGTGAATTTGATTTTGTTTAATATAAATATAGAACAAGCTCCAAACAGTTCAAAGATATGTCAATGTACACATGTATAATGTACAAGAGTCTTAGGCCTTCAAAATTACAGATAAACTCGATCTTAACCAAGTATTCTTGTCAAAGCATTTAAAAGCATCTATGAATTATCTAGATATTAGCGTAGTTCATTTACATTTCTGTTGAAAATAAAAGGAAGATAATGCTGCCGTCATTTTTACTCGTCTTTGTAATGTAATCTCCCTACCAGAGAAACTTTTCAAATTCATCCAAGACTAAGAGCAGCAAAAGCCAAACGTTCTATTTTGATATTACCCTAGTTCATTTACGTTTCTGTTTAAAACAAAGGAAGATAACACTGCCATCATTTTTACCCATCATTGTAATGTCATCTCATTAGCAGAAAAACTCTTCAAATTCATCCATGACTAAGAGCAGCAAAAGCCAAATGTTCTATTTTGATATTAGCGTAGTTCATTTACGTTTCTGTTTAAAACAAAGAAGATAACACTGCCATCATTTTTACCCATCTTTTCAATGTCATTTCCCTACCAGAAAAACTCTTCAAATTCATCCAGGAGCAGCAACACCCAAACGTTCCCAAACTTCCATTGTGCCTCAACCCTCAAGCCAGTGCCCTCACCAAAATGCAAAGGTAGGCCACTCCCATCAGCACTCGCAGTTAACTCTTTGACTACTACTACTTTAAGCCCGTATTTTCGCTGGATCACCATTTAACTCTTTCACTACAATTTTTGCCATTTTTAGGGGGGATAAGCACGATCATATTATGGATATGAACGCGATTTTAAGTCTTCGACTTCAATTTGGATGAACGTGTTCATCCCGATATAGTGTGGGCAACTTGTAGTGAAAAATGTTAAATCGTGCTCATGCGAATATATTGACTTGCAGTAGTCAAAGAGTTAAAGCCAGAATTTACCACTGCTTGAGTGGCTGTAATTTTCTTTTTCTTTCTTTAAATTTAAAGAAGAAATGTCTCCAGATTTTGATGTGTAGTTGTAACTCACTCCTGTACCTGACATTTTTGTGGAAATTTCAGTTTTCACAGTTTTCATACTTTTCATTATTACAGCTTTCTTCCTCTATATATATGCACCATTCATTGTTTCTAGTTAGGAAGAGTAAGCATGTCAGTTTCTTTATTCCGGATTTATCGCTCTTATTTGCTTACTGACATTTAGAATTTTTAAAGTGATAATGTTAGGTGGGAAATGATACTTTTTAACATTTTATTTGACTTTACCTTAAACGTACCCCAAGTAAAGCAAAAAAGGAGTTTTTGCTTGTGCAATAACAATAATAATAATAATAATAATAATGATGATGATGATGATGATGATAATAATAGTAATAATAATAAGAAGAAGAAGAAGAAAAAAAAAAGAAGAAGAAGAAGAAGAAGAAGAATAAAACTGAAGGAAGAATAAGTGAACTAAAGCAGATGATGTTTGCTATCAACAGTACCTCACAGGTATTCTCTTTGCTGCTTTATGAGTTTTATCTTTTTCTTTATGAGTTTTGAGTACAGAATCATGGCGATAGTAATAGAGTGAAAAAAAAAATGTGGAAGAAAAGATAAGGATGTATTATCATGTCAAAGGTCCCCTCACACACTCCCCCACTCACTCTTTTGTCTTTGTTTGTTGTTTCACAATCCTTGCCACAACTGCCGGCGAGTTTCTCATTTTATACTTCTTCTGTCCTCCTCATCTCTTGCCGCCCCTCCGCTGACGGGCGACTCCTGCGCAGTATGGCCAAGGGAGGCAAATCTAGGCCAGCTCACCGTCCATCTGGCCCTGCCAACCGTCATGGCCATCAGACTAAACCGTCGTCCCCTGGCCCAACCAACGCCAGGTTGTGTTTTTCTCCTCTCTGTGTGTTGTATGTGTGTGTCTTTATGATTGTCTGCCTGTCTGTGTGTGTGTGTGTGTGTGTTTCATGTTGTGGCACCCCCCTCTCCCTTCCCCAATCTTTGGAAAAGATAAAAAAAAGAACGTAAGAAAAGGCAGAAAAGTGCAAAGACCAACATTAAAAAAAAGGAAGTGATGTATAGGTTTAATTGTTGACGGATTCTGTTAGGGAAAGTTATTAGAATGTCGTCTTTTGCTTTCTGATGGAGTATCTATGTTAATGTTCTAAATGAATGGCGCCATCTGTTTCTTTATTCAATTTTCGATAGCCTGTAATGGAGTACATCTCATTTTTATATTATATTCTTTATGAAGTACAGCCTGTTTTTGATTTTCTTATTGTATTTGATGTTGTTTTCACTGTGCAGTTAAAAGAAAACAACAAAAGCAAAAAAATACCCCAAGAAATCTCATGATTATGACAGTGACTTGTTTGCCTTGCTTTTTACATGTATGCTTTTTAGCTAATAATAATTTACAACATTGTTTCTGTTATGTTTAATTGAGATGAATATGTATGTAACCGTCTTGACTATTTAAGTGTTTATTGATGGGGTTGCCAGTAACAAAGGATTGCTTCTTGCAATTTCATAAGAAGATTTTTTTTTTTTTTTTAAGTTAGGAAACTGAAAGGTGTTTGTTTTTTTTGTTTTTTTTATTTTTTTAGAGATAGAGTGGAGTGAAATAGACATATGAGCCCATTGAAAGATGATACACTTTCTTCTTCTTCTTCTTCTTTTTTTTTTTTTCCAAATTCTTATCCTGCTTCCTTGTTGCATGATAGAGAAGACACTTGAAGTTAGACAAAGGTGTTGATTAGATTTCATGGAAGTTTGTGTGTGAACACTTAGAAAAAAAAAAAAAAAAAGAAATAGATCTAGCGCCATATGCAAGTGCTACTGGATTCAATTCTTGCTCTTGTTTTTTTTTGGGTTTTTTTGTTTTTGTTTTTTGTTTTTTGTTTTTGTGTAGAAGCATTTTGCACTTCTTGTCACAGCTTACATGTTCACTTATTTCACACTTATGTCTTCAGCATTGCATATGCATGTTGTATGTCATATCTTTATTGGAAATTTATCTCACAATTAGAGAGCAAAAAAACAACTGATCTCTTCTATTTAACTGCAATGTTATGCTTGATGAAGAAAGGAATTGAATTGAAAGAAAAAAATAATTAAAAATCACTTTATTATTCATAGTTGTTTGCGCATTTGGTAGAGTTGATATGTGTGACATTCCTTTATTATGTTGATGCTATGGTATGTTACTGGTATGTAATATTATAATGATTCTCACTTGCTTGCTGAGGAGAGATGTATGGAGAAATGCTTGGTCTATAAAGATGCAGTGTTGTTTTCCATCTTAACAGATTACCAATCCCATTTTCAGTAATTGTTTGCAGTGGATAATTTTATTTTGCCGTGTAAAGTCCAGATTTGTAATCTTTTAGACTTACTGCTGCTGGCTGTTTTATCTTTAACTTGAAGAAAACTTTAAACTTTTATGGTAGGCATATATGTTAAATTTTTGTTGTTCTCGACAGATAACTGATTTTAAAATATTTACATTTTGAATATATGATTTGACGTCAATCATATTACACCCCCCCTACCCCTCCCCCCTCAAAAAAGAAAAAGAAAAGAAAGAAAGAAAAGTAACAAGAAATTTTTTCAAGGAATATGGAATAAATATGAACTTTTGTTGTTGTACATGTACCACTTTATTTTGTGTTTCTATGTAAGTTTTTGTACCGTACAGAGATAAAGTTGAGTTTTTGGGAGGTTTTTATGTTTGCTTTGAACGAATAAAAGTTTATTGGCCTTTGTAACCGTTACAGAGAAAATCAATGTAGTTCTAGGTTTCATTTTACATTATATTAATATGTTATGAATGTGAACCTTCAGAAATATTTATTGGATAATTTTTTTTTTACCTCCAACTTTTTCTCTAATCTTCCGCAGTGCCAGAGCAGCATCTGGAGCAGAGCTTCCTCCATCACCACACCATTGGACGTAGCAGAGACAAACCTGGTCATCAGATTCATCCATCATGAAACGCAACGCACATTTTCATCGCAGGCATCACATTTGTTGTTTGAGAAATGATGGCATAAATGACAAACTTCTGCTCTATTTGGATAGAAAAGAAAAACAAAACAAAACAAAACAAAACAACACAAAACCTGAAAAGCTAAGACTAAAGGTACTAGTTTTCTCTGCAAACTTCAGAATTTCACCAATTTCTTGCAGTTTCATCACAAAAGTGGGTTGATTCACCTGCAAGCATGATCAAATTTTTGGGAAAATCACAAGAAGTGGAAAAGCTGTTGAAAATTTCTTCGGATTTGTGAATTTCTGAAAAACGGAGGTTTTCAAAACTGTGTTTGTTTGTGTGTGTGTGCATGCAAGTGGAAGTTAAAAGACAGCGTATGATACATATCAAATGGATGGACACCGAATATCGGTTTGTAGCTGGGGGAAAAAATGGTTGTGTTGAAAGTGATATTAAAAATGTTATTTGAGGCCTGCCAGGATATTCTCATTCACTCAGAACAATCTACTGATGCAAGGGAAATGATGCCAAGCTGGTTTCTAATGATCATTTTTTCCAAGTCGACCCGGTACATTGCAGTGGCTCATGCTGGAGATGGGCAGCGCTGTCTGCCTCTCATCAGCCCACGGTTTTCCTATTAAAAACGGTCAAAAAATATGACTGGAACCGATTCTTTTAATTCAGGGAAGATGGAATAATGTGTTACAGTGTAAAGTGAATGTGTGTGGGTTGTTTTTTTTACAGTGATTCATTCGTGTTTGAGTGGATTTATTGTGTTTTACTGTGGAGAGTAACGAGTTTCCACAATAAATGATTAAGAATGGATTCAGCAAGGGAAGAGACATATCTAATCTTTTTAGCCCTTTCAAAATTTAGAATCTTTTTTTTTTCTTTCAGTTTTTATGAATGTGTGCCCTGGGTGCCTCTCTACTCCCATAGCACAATGGATTTGGTTTTTTTTGCCCTCTTTCTATTCAGTTTTCTTCCTCCTTCCCTTTCTCAGGGTTTTTAATTTGAAATATCAAATAATCTCATGAATTGCAATCGTCTGCTCAGATGTGCGTTTTAAATTATTATCTTTCGATGTATGTATATTAAATGTTTATACCATATTTTATAGAATGGATTGGTTGGTTAACCCTTTGACTACTTACAGCTGATATATCTGCATGAGCATGATTTTAACTCTCAGACTACAATTTGTCCATATATCGAGATATATCAGCAAATTGTAGTCAAAAGAATTAAATCGTGCTGATGTCGATATACGGTCGTGCTCATCCTGATAAAAGGTCAAATTGTAGTTAAGAATCAAATCATGCTTAAGCCAACCAATGTCAATCGGCTTTAAGTGGTCAAAGGGTTAAGTATGTGATGAAGAATGTACCATAATTTGACTGGAGTTTGTATGTATGAAATTTTGATGGGATATCAAATTGAGCTTCTCTTACCGAAGATGTGAAAAGTGTGAAAAGTGGTCGGCAGGTAGGCTATGTTGATTGACTTTACAGCCAGCTTTTTGATGACACACAGTAGAACCATGCATGTCCACTGATGATGCCCTTTGACCTCTGAATGTGCAAGCAGAATTTTTTTTTTTTTCTTTTTTTTTTTAAATGCACCGGTGACTTCCAACTACATGGCTGTTTCAGAGCATTCTCAGTGTAATGGACCATACAGTTGGTTCTGTTTTGTTCTCTTCTGTTATTGTTGTTGTCGTTTTTGTTATTGTTGTATTTTAATGTTTATGAAATTTTATGCGATGCAATGCAGGATGGAACGGGAAATGAAAATGGAAAAAGGAAGAAGAAGAAGAAGAGCTGTAAGAAGAAACGTTTTAAAGTGTCAGTTGCATTATCAAAAGTAGGAAAGTTTGACCGTGGAATAATATTGGGGTGTGTCTTAAGTCTTTATTCCATATTTTGTTTTATTTTTTCTTGAGCTTTTTTGTTGTTATTTTTTGTTTTTGTTTAATAAATTTTTGTTTTGTTTTTGTTGTGTCTTCTCCACAAATATTTATGGATGCTATTTTTAGAATGAGAGGAACAGCCATAGGAGCAGCAATGATAAATATGGAAGTGAAGAAGTAAAAAAAGAAAAAAGTGCAGCATTAAATGGGCAGCAATATAATTATTCTTATTCCCTCTCCACCCCCCACCCCCATCAAATCCCCCCATCCCTCAAACTCACTCAACTGCGGTACGGTAGTTCTTTGTGTGCTGCAGAGGTGTAGCTCTCTACCATTTTAACTCGCTACTACTTCTGCAGCCCGAACTACAGCTTCTACCAATACTACCTATTTTTCTCTTTCTACTTTCATGGAACTTTCATGAAAATGAAAAAGAGAAGGGGACTAAGTTATTTATATTATTTCATGGGATTACTTTTGGGTTTTTTTTGTGTTTTTTTTTATATAAACTGAATTGAGTTTCAGTTGAATGAGACTTTTGGTTTTGTTTATATATATATAAAAGATACTATGTATAAAAATAAATTAAAAAACGAATTTGATGTATTATCAAATTTAAATGGTCTTGTTAGTCTACACTTTTGTTTATTTCACCAAAAAGACTTTAAAATCTTTCTTTAAAACAGTTGTAATTACATTATTATTATAATGATGATGATGGTGATTATTATTTTATTAAAATGTGGCATTAGATATCTATGTACCAGACATCAAGCAGAAGATTGTCTGAACATCTCAGTTGTTGTTTTAATAGAATTGGCATCGTAGTATGGCGGACAGAAGAACCTTTTTAATTTACAACAACACACTGTGTGTGGAAAACTCATATAAAGCTGCTTTTATTATTATATAATAATAATTATGATATATAGAGATGACAGGTTAAATTATGTTTTATACATTTATATACATATATATATATCATGATTGTAATTATTATTATTATTATTATTATTATTATTATAATTATTTTATTGTTATTATTATTATTATTAATCGATAATTTTATACAATGCTCTGGAGTTCCACTCTATTTTTTCACTATAAGGTGAAGATTTTAAAATGAGAATCAGGTCCATACAACTTTTTTTCTATTGCTGAATTGATCTTATCTCTTGTACATGTTATATTATCACAATCAATAGTAATGATAATAATGATAATTGATATAATAAATGTATTATTATAATTATTATTATTGTTGTTGTTATTATTATTGTATTTTATGCCATCTTTCTTGACTTTATAATAATATCTTATTTTATGTGTGGGAAAATTGCTGTGCAAGTCTTGAAGGGCCCTAATATTAACAATAGGAAAGACCTTTTGTGTGTGTATGCATGCATAAACTTGGTGTGTGTTTTTTGTGGTTGGGATATTGGGGGGGGGGGGGGGGGGGGGTATGCTTTTT
>JBCJKF010482975.1:0-13488 GCA_039654545.1 Plocamopherus ceylonicus | reverse complement strand
TTAATGCAATGTATTATTAAATTCTTTGCGCAAAAAAAAACAATTCCATCAGTTTAATAATATTTAAAAAATTATAATAAAATTATAAAAAGCTATTAAAAAAAAGAGCCAGCTAATTTCACACAATTGAAAAAAAATTTGAAATAATATAATAATGCAAATTTAAAAAAGTGATGTCAACGAGAATAAAAAATGTAGGAAAGTATACATACATTAGACATATATACAAATAATATATTGGCATTTTTAAATTCCTTTTTTTTTGATAAAAAAATTCGTTTAGTAATACATATTTAATAATAATCAAATATATAATATATAAACAATTTTTTTTAATGTTATATGTAAAAAAAGAAGCAACAGCTCATCTTTAAAATATAAATAATAAACTTTATAATATAAAAATTTTATAATATAAATATGTATATTATAATATATATAATATTATGAGAAGATCGGATTGATAGAGATATGAACGTCCACTGAAAAGTTAAGCAGTCAGCTAACAGAGAAAGCAAGGGGTTTCGAAAGGCCTCACGTCCGTGGCTCGCATCCGGATGCGCTTGGTGTCTTAACTTCCGGGAACGTGAGCCCGTGGCGCGACACGGTCTCATCGCCAAAGTCAGATATACGAATCCGCGGTCACTGATCTCCGGGTCGAAGTTAATTGCGACTTTCTGACGCTGTTACACGTTATATTTTCCATTCTGAATAATTAATTGTCTGCGATATCACGCATCGTCGATTAAAATAAAGACCTTTACAAGATTTTATTCGCACGTTAATCGTTAAAAAAAAATTATCAAATGAAATTTGTAACTAATTGATCAAACGTACAATAAATTGCCAAAATAAAATATATTTTGTCAAATATAAAAAAATGATATAAAATATACTAGTAGATAGTTTTTTTTTCGCATCGCGACGATTAAGACCAAGTCGAATCGCATCAGCGCGATTGGTTCGTTACTGGCGCGATGTCGGAAAATCAAAATAGAGGTATATATTGGAAGGGAGATAAGGGCGACAAGCCAAAGGTAACATTTGACGGCTCCCCCGGTTGCCCCGTCAGCATCAGCGTTCCTCCGATATCGGGTTTACGGCCGCGGCGTGACGTACTCGTCTACCCCCATTGGTTTACCACCCTCGCGCCTTATACCTACCTACCTACCGCCACCCATCACCATTCCCATTATCCACTCACTGTGACAGAGCTCTCTTGGGACCGTACCCTGTGCTATACGGGCGGCCCTTTCATCCGATTTCGAAGGGCCGCGGAAATTCTCGATATCAACCGCTTCTCGTCGTACCTGCGTAATTTGTCGAACGAGACATGATTACGATCAAGAGAAGCATAAATAATACATGATTCACCGAGATTAAGAGCATCTCTTAAATGCCCTCTCGGGGTGCGTTCTCAGGGATAGGTCGAAAATTAAATCCTACCGCGCGGAAAGTATTTTGAATTATCTTTCAAATGAGACACACCTGGATCCATGGTGTTTGTGCGATCGGTTTCATCCCCCAATATCTCGAGACGTAGCTCTATGAACAACTATTTTTGCTCGTCTTCTAAAACAAATTTAGAATATAAGAAAAACATATATCCCAATATGCATCAGTTTTATCTTATCTTCCGAGCGATGCAGGCCAAAATTTATTTTTGGAAATTCAGATATGTCATTTTTGAGGATTATAAACTGCAATTTGAAAAATAAGATATCGCATTTACATGTTGCGTTTAAAAGAAAGAAATTTACAAGAACTTCTTCGACGATCGATCAACTAATTGAAAATGATCGATCAACAGATCCGTGAAATTTCGAGCGGATGAATTTTCTATACACGTGGTAGTTAAATGTCAAAACTGAGAAACTTTCGTGGCGGATCGCCGGGTCGATCGCCGTCCAAGATGCAGCGATGACGTTAATGATAACTATATAAGCGTACGTAATTAGAGAAATAAGTATAAGAGAAACAACATGCCCTGGCTCGAGGAGAGGACCCTGACTCTGTTTGTACGGGACACAGAGGTCCGCCGGTACGAACCAGGAGTGCGTGAACGCGGGGTTGATGTTGAGCGCCCCAGCGGCCCCCTGATGGGGTCCGCCGACACCGACACCGACCCCGACCGGGCTTTGACGCTGAAAGCCCCCGTAATCCATGGCCACCTGATACGGCAACATTTTCTTCAGAGACCGAGAGTGTCACTTATCTTTTCGCACTTGTTAAAGGAACCGTCTGTCAATCGGCGTCGTCTCGCCCGCGCACTGTTCACCCGCGTGCCACGCGATGCACAAACCGGCACTCGAATCGGCATCCGTGCACGGAAACGATCATCATCGTCGTCATCGCCGTCGGCGCTGCTTTGAATCGCCCGCGACGCGTCTGTCAAATCCCGGAGGGGGTGTGGGTGTGCGCGTGTGATTGAGAGGGTGACGGCAAGCGCCGACCGAGCTTCGAACCAACGACCGTCCCGGCCGTTCGTGACCGTGCGAGCGACTAGATGGGACTGTACCGTCCACGAGACGTCGCCGGCGCACAGAGAGGAACGCCGGAGGAACGAAGGAGAGTCGGGAGAGTACGTGAATAACGGGAGCGTGCGCCGAATAACGGGCGGAGTTATCCCGCCCACGAAACGCCCTGCCCGACGAACGATACTGCTGGATACTGGCTTCCTGGCGAGATGCGCGTCCGCCCACCATCCTGTCTTATTTCGTCGACGTCGTCGTCGTCGGCTTCTTCGTCGTCGTCGTCGTCTTCGGCTTCGTCGTCGTCGCGGTTGTGGTGTTTCACTCCGCTCCGAGAGACGACGTTGTTTCTCTCTCTCTCTCTCTCTCTCTCTCTCTCTCTCTCTCTCTCTATTTCTCTCTTTCTTTCTTTCTTTCGTTCTATGCGACGCGATGCGATGCAACCTCGTTCCTCTTCATCGAGTATGCTCCGACAAGATTCCTCGTGCGATTTTCATTTCTGTACTTTTCCCAGTCGAGACCGTGATTGTTAACATAGTATTATATTTACGTCGTTAATATAATAACAGGTGATAAATTCGCAGTGATAAATTATTTTTTTAACGTGCATGTGTATATGTATGTATGTTGAATGTGTATGTATGATAAAAATAATTTTAATTTCTTTAGAGATGAATTGATTAAAGTTGGAAACAATTATTTTATCTGTTTTTTAAATTATATTTCAAAATATATTTATAATTATTAAATAAAACAGAAAAAATTGAATAATATTTAAAATTTATGAAAAAATAATGCACACATATATGGCCATTGTGCGTTAAGATTAATTCGTGAATGTATACATATGTGTCAATATCCTTGAAGAAATTAAAAATTTATATATCAAACTAAATGTACGTGAGCGTGTCGAATAATATTCGCCATGATGTCGGCATTATCGGGAATGTTTAGCAAGCCGTGCTTATGTCAAGAATTTTCACAGACCTATGATCGCGATATCCGTGATGTATCAATTTTTTACGTACATATACACATATGTAATCTGTTTACTGCATAGAGACATTTAATATTTATCTTGTAAATATAAAACAAGAGACGAAAAAATCATAGGAGTTATATCTTTAAAAATCTTCTATATTTTTTCATTATCTAATTCTTGCAAGAAAAGAAATTTGGTGAGATTAATACTCGATAGAAATTTCGCGAAAAGATTTGAGAGTAAACTAACTTACGAGAGAGAACGCTAATATTAATGATAGAGAGGGTATACCCGAGCAGTTAATTACGCGACCAAACTCCAAGGACAATCTCTGTAGTTTCGATGCATCTATTGATCGCAGATACGGTCTCCCATGTACGTGTAATCTTAACGCGAATCAGTCCTACAAGCTATTCCATGCCTAGGAATTAGTTCTAGCATCTCTTCAAATAGATTTTCTTCAAAGATCGGATTGATAACATTTGGTAGAAAGGAGTGCTGTCAATATATATAAGCCGGATTGTCTTTATACCCAACTACTCGGATATTTATTACTTAATTTCGTATTTTTATAAATATCGTATATTTGTAAATTTTAATTATATATGTGTTATTGAATTTTTAATAATATTATACGTTTAATAATATTATACGTAAATAATTTTTATACGTGGAATGACAAGCATAATTAATTATCCAAAAATATAATTTAACATGGAAAGTATTCCATGTAGTTTCTTGATCTGATTGATCGCGATTATCTAATTATATCAAGAGAAATAAATGCACGTGTATTCGAATAATGTTCGAAATAAAAATAAAAAATACTTGATATATTAAATAAAATAATGATAAATATTTTTTGCAATAATAAAATATTTTTACATACAATTTTAATCGTAAAAGACTATAACATAATTTTGAATCGTTATTTTTTACATAAAATTATTCATCATCTTATTAAAAGAAAACTTATTTGAATATATGTACGTGTATATATTTTATAATTAATTTTAAATAAATTATAAAAGAAAAAATTAAAAAAATAAAAATATAAAATTAAAGTCAAAAAATGATGAAAACTGCGAATAATCTCCGGAGAGCTGTTCATCCCTACCATTAATGTTTTAGGATTACAATAGTTCTAATTACGTCTAAAAGATACACAAAGAGCTTTGGGGAGCTAATTCTTTTGTACTTAATTTTTTTTTTTTAAACGGAAATCGTTTATATGCGTTAAAAATGTAGGCGGTTGTTCGCATTTCTAGACTTAGGCGACGAGAATCTAGCTTGATATGAGACGATCGAAGCCTAGCACGGGAAACGACGCATCGGCATTACTAGATACGACGAACGCAACGCTCGCGCGCTGCGTGTATGTACTTAGCATGCATCCCCGATACGAAGGATTCCTTATTGTATCGTTGCACGTGAGCGTAATGCACAAATATGAACTTGGCTGCGGGCTCGTTTCTACCGAGAGAGCGCCTCGCGGTGATAACTCCGTTCTCATAATCATACATATGGATGTCCTGTGCTACTGGTTGCGCGTTCTTTCGCTGGCTAGTGTACCTATTATACATACCATGCGCACACGTGACGCTTTTTTATCTAAATCACAAATTAAAAATTATATCCGATCTAATTTCCTTTTATTCTTACAAGTCACTTAATTAATTATTTCCGCAGAAAAATGATATAATATTATGGAAGTGCATACTGAATCAGGAAGTGATTTTCTTGGATTACGTCGAATTATCGATGGTTGATTTTATATGATACATCGCAGCTAACGATCACGTTCGCGCGTTATCGGATCGCGCAAACTCCTCGTTGCAGGTGGAGGTCTACATAGCTCTCGGTCGCATTAACTCGTTGGTTAATCGCCTGCTTCTTCAATCGGATAATATCGCCTTTATATAACGATCCGTATCTAACCCTTTTCCGGGACAATGTATCAGTGCGGACATAAACGTCGGCCGTCGGGTAAAGAAGGGCCCCATAAAAGCCGCCCCGTCCTCCCCCGCTATCCGCGGACGCGATAAGAGCTATCTCCATTCTCTAATTGAAAGTTAATTGGTCCACCCGTTAGTTAGTTAGTCGTACGAAAACCCCGGGCGCCTTTCGCTTCCCGCCCCCGGATCGTCTCCCCCCGCTCTCGGCTCGGGGCGGCAATTTAGGAACACTGTACCGACAATAATGAGACCCTATCTTATGGCGTTACCGCCGAGCACTGCCACCGATTCGGGTACACGTATTACCTACGGTGTTACGTGCGCGCCAAAGTCCTCCCACGTGTCCGTAATAAACTGGCCTGGCGCCTCTCTCCGTGTCGTAATCGAGAATTTCCGACAAACACGTACAGAACGCACGTGTATCCGAGACAGAAAGATTACGATCAAGGCCTTCTAAGAGAGCGAGCAGCCACTCGCCCCGGTTGCACGTATCCTCTCTAAGTAGTTGCGCGTGTTGTTGAGCTACTTAGTTGTGGATACTTATTACAGTCCGGTAAACCGGAAGGGTGATATCGCGACGTAAAGCGAAAACAACTGTCGTTTTTGCATCGACAAGTCGGGACAAATCGCGGGATTATATCTTTGAAAAAACGAGAAACTGTAAAAATACACGAAATATTAAACGAAGAATATACAGGGTGTTTCAAGTCGGGCTAGAGAAACTTCAGGATTTTATAGGAAATCGAATTTGGAACAGAAAAGTTCCATAGGTCCGAAAAACGCTCCGTTAAAAAGTTATAACTAATAAACAGCATTAGCTTATTTGTCGAACTAAACTGATTCTGAATGTTCATGTTCGAAATGTAAACAAAAGTGCCTATGTGATCTACGAACGCTACAAATGTATGTAGTGTTTACATAAAGACGTTCGAAAGTTTGTTTTCACAATTCCTGCTTTTTTCGTTGTTTTGAGTTTATTTTCTGTTGAACGCCTTATCAGAATTACATAAATAAAAATAATGTAATTTAGTTTGTTATTTAATTACATATCAGATTTATTTCACTTTACTTTTTTCAAATAAATAAAAGATTATTTTTAAAAATCATCAAATAAACATGATTTTTTGACGTTTAATAGTTATAACGTTTTAACGAAGCGTTTCCGGACTTATGTTTACAGGAACTTTTTTGTTCCAAATTCAATTTCCTATAAGATCCTGAAGTTTCTCTAACCTGGCCTAAAACATCCTGATATATATGACACAGAAAATTGCTGAACGATCGAGTATTCGAAACGCGAAAAAAAGATTCCTTTTCCTTGACAGATAGGCGAGAGATATCGAGCAGCGACGTCTCGAGATCGCGAAAAGGCAAGCAGGATATTTGCCCACGGGGCACGAGATATCTAAGGGGTACGAGGGTTAACGTATATAAGCGTATGCGGCTCCTGTAATTTTTCAAATTGCACCGCTGTCATTCAACCCTCCGACCTTCGGACTCACAAGCGAAAACGCATCGTTCTCTCTCTCTCTCTCTCTCTCCTTTTTTCCACTGCTGTCATCCCTCCCGTCTTTCTCCAACCCACCCCCTCCGTCCGCCTTCTCTCTCGTCTTCGCCTCTCGTGCCAAATTCTCCCTCCGCTTTCCACAGCATAAGGGGAGCCCGGCTACTAACGAGAAACGAAGTTATTTGAGGGTGCTACAGAAAGGAGTCGGACAATCATAATAATCAAGTGCGATTCGCGTTTATTGTTGGCGATTATTGCTCGCCAACCCTCTTGGAAAAGCTCGCGCGCGGCTCTCGCCCGCCGTCGCGCGGGCGCGACACGGTGGTAATAAATAATAACAAGCGAATGAATCCTCGCACCGCGGCGCGAAATAAATAGAGTTAAAAAGTTCACTGATAGCAAGAACAGAGTATCTCTCTCTCTCTCTCTCTCTTTCTCTCTCCTGTGAGATAAGTCTCTGTGAAATATTTCGCGACGGCTCTTCCGGCCGCGCCGCTTCCGTCGCGCCTCGTAATGGCTAAGCTCATTTCGCAATCGGTTTTCGCTTAATGAATCTTGTCCTGTTCTCTCTCTCTCTCTCTCTACAAATTTTTCTTCCATAAATTTTACAATCTTTGCTCTGTTTATGTATATTCGAAAAATCTTTGAAATAAATATGGATTTTGTACTATAACCGATATTCTTAATGCAATTTGCGATACTTTATCTACGTCAGTTTTTCAAGCCGTAAGATAAGAAAGTAAAACGGAATTTTTTCGCGCTCCGATCGTTTATCAATTACGCCGTATCGTATCGAATGTTGGAATAAGAAAGGCGAGACATTAGCGTGTATAAAGGCCAGCATCCCCTCGTCCCGCGATTCATAATTGCGTCGGGGTTTCAATTACGTCTGTCGTCGAGAGAAAGAAAAAGAAAGAGAGAGAGAGAGAAGGAAAGAGAGAACGAGAAAGATTAGCGAAACAAATTGCTTTCTCCTGCCCGGCACGCACATATTAGCGTAACTTTTTTAACATTAAAGGAAAAAAAAAAACTGCTCCTCTCTTCGCCCCAGTACCTTCGAAAAAAAAAGCGCTCGTAGTTACGCCACCCTGGCACCCTCCCTGTCGCGCTACTTAATTATGCCTCGCCATCTTCGTTCGCAGGCCGGAGTAATCTCCTCGTTCGCCGCCTCCTCCTTCCACGATGCGAACTGCGCGCACATTCTTGTCGAGATATTACTTTTTTCCTCGTTTTTCTTTTTTTTCTTTTTTTTTTTTTTAACGACACGCTTCTGTCATCGTCAGCCACACGCGTTTTTTTCACCGACCCTAATCTGACAGTTTCTCTAACGCTGTCCGCAATTATTTCGCGCTTACCGTGGCCTTTGCGGAAACGATTGGAATCGCGAGAGACGGAGCTCGTCAAAGGCTACATTTCGACTGAAAATCTGCGATCGACCGACCGCAACTGGAGAGAGTTGATTAGATTCTATTTACTGGACGCGAGTTTAGTGGTCCGATCCCCCTTCGCTTCCGCCTATTTCATCCCCCTTGTAGCAAATCAACCGGTATACCCGGGCTGCGATCCTACGGACCTTTCTTAGTCCGTCGTTAATTTAGAGGAAAGAGCGAATACGCCGTACGTTCGATCCGGCAATTCTTTCGCGAGAGTGCGATTTTTATAGGACACGTTGCACACAAATCGTATACTCGTATAAGATATTCTTTACTTCTTGGAGGTTTACGTTGAGAAAGAGAACTGCCGAAATATTTATTTATTAACGTTTATTATCGCGATTTTTTTTTTTTAGCTTTGCCGTTTTTCTTCACGACAACGAATGACGCAGAAAGTTTTCAATCGGTCTCGAATAAGGAAAAAGAATCCTCTTTCCTCGCTCGTCACAATCCGCCTCCAATGCATTCTTGCGCACGCAGCGAGAGAGAGAGAGAGAGAGAGAGAGAGAGAGAGAGAGAGAGAGAGAGAAAGAGCGCAGAAATTTTTGGACCTTCAAGCGTGCCGTGTCGTAGATTGACAAGCGGGAAGAGCGCAAGAGCGCGGACCAGCGGTAGAGAAAATGGGGATCGGGGGAAAGGAAATAACAGGGTTCGGGACCCTATATCGGCGAGCGGAGGCAATCACATCCCCCTTCAAGAACACACTGGCATTCACTGAACTTTAAAATCAAATAATGCCTATTAAAATAACAATACGCGTGTCTCTCCGACGAGAGCAGGTTAAACATTCTCTCGCTCAACGCTAACTCGCTCGCCTACGCGAATTACCATACGGGATCGGGTTACGACAATTACGTTACGTATCGCCGTCGCTATACATACCGATTCAAATTAGAAGGGGCGGGGGGAGGGAAGGGAGATAGAAGGAGGGCATCTCTCTCTCTCTCTCTCTCTCTCTCTCTCTCTCTGTCCGCGTACCCTCTAATATCTTAATCAAACCTCGAGGACGGTTTGTTTTCGTGTATCCGTGATTTATGCATCCCCTATCTCTTGTACTTACATAACGCACCACTTTAATAACTTATTTCGCGATTAACGATTCGTTATAATAGCTGCGTGCAAATAGTCGCGCTTAAGACGTATCTCTGGCGGAAGCAGATTTTCCGAAATTCATCCACCTGTGCGAGCGAAACACAAAGATCGTTATCGCGGAATTGTCGCCGCCCAAGATTGGATACAACGGAAACACAGTGACAGGATCGTAACCCAAGATCGTAATCATCGCGTTGCGCGATGGTTATCGCGTCGTAATATATTATATTAATGGTGTTACACGAAACCGCTCGTATTTTTCGGTGCAAATACTACTTCGGTTACATCAATAATTGTGTTACAAAAAAAAATTCAAAAAAATTTTTCGCAAAAATAAATTTATATTTCTCGTAGCTGATAAATTATATATTTTTTTTTTGTAATTTCCATCTTTGTCGCGTTCGTACGTGTGTATCGCGATTTGCCGTATTGATCGCACCGCGGGATCGACATGCAGCAACATAGTAGGTTTCGACGGTTCAGTCATAGGGGTGTCCGATATTTATGATAAAACTGCTCCTCGGAAAAGTTCCCCCGAGACGAGGGAAATTGCACGCGACGATTTACACAGTTGTTGGATCGTCCGTTATGTCTATTAAATCGATCGATTTGTATCATCTAATTATCGATCCAGATGATAAGATCGCACGATCGAGTTACACCGCGCCGTCATGTGTATTAATATGTGAAAGTTGCAAAAGCTCGTTATGTCGGAGATGGCTTTGGAATCGCTCGGTGCAATTTTATACTTTTCTCTAAAAGTTTGCAAAAAAAAAAAAAAATGGAAATTGAAAATTAATAAGCATTTTATCGAATTTTATATCTGTGTGCGTATGTATCGTAAAGAGAAAAAAAAAAAACTGAATGAGAAAGACTAATATTCTTATCATGTACGGGCGAATCGAAGACTGGACTGGTAACAGACATTATTTAGGTCGGAGGAGAGCAATTTCTTGGCCGTGCGCGATTTCCATGCGGGACAAAAGGGGAGAGTACACGGTCGCTCCCAGTGCTGAGAAAGAGCTAAAGTTAGAAATGGAAAGGTGAGTTTCCAAGCGGCTATCAACCGCCGTGGCGCCAGTCATCTAACGACTCCGCGCTGACAACCGGATGCGAGAGAGGAGAGAGGCCGATACTCGCCTCTCGTACCGAGAGGCTCCCGCATCGGTCATTAGCATGCGACTCGCGGACGTACATATTTTGGGGAGTCCTCGCGAAGAATACCAATATTCCGCTTTGACATTCCAATAAAACGCGGTCGTTTTGTTTATGAGCTTGTACGCGCTGCGTGCGTGAGCGTGCGCGCGCAGCCAGCCACATCGTCGTCCACGACACCGCGCGTCACCGTTTCGTGGTGGTTACATCAAAACGCATGAATGGTATTGGAGATTGAAATGGGAACGAAGAGACAGGGAGTATACGACCGCACCCACACCAATCGGTGCCAGACTGCTGGAAATGCGTTAACGAACGTCGTGCCACCCTCTTCAGCCGCATCGAGTACACGAGTAGAAGGGACTTCGTATTCTCTTCGGCGGCTCTGCCTTCCTACTGCTAATTCTTTTCCTAACTTTATCGTTTTTATTACGATATTTTTTTTTTCACGCCTCTCGCTCCTCTTTCCGAAAGGTATATCGCCGCAATTTAATCGTCTACGCGTAGATGATTTATCAAGCGCTGTCGCCAACATTTTTCGCCTATCTATATCTCTTATTCGGAAAATAAATGGACAAACTTGACAGGCGGCACGGCGGAGATAATTATTAAATTATTATTTTCGCGGGGGTCACACCCGAGTCATAACTAACGCAGTGTCGGAAGAGAAAGGGAGAAGATACAGAACCAATTTTCAGAAGGCATATTCCTCTGCAAAGAATCCTCTGAGAAGAAGTACTGAATACGCAAAAGTTCAACCGTAGTTGTATATACATATACATGTGTGTGAGAGAAAGAGAGAGAGAGAGAATTGAATCGAAATTCAATCTCCTGAGATCGACGCGTAAAATCTTTCACATACATATCGCAATATTCCACGAAATAAGATCCCTTATACAGACGCGTGCACGACTTCCGTCCGCGATATCGTTACACTCGTACGGCGATCCCGACGATGATGATCCGCGTAAATGCTCCGTTATCGTTGCGCGCGCCATTCGTCTCGTACGTAGTCAAGGGAATCGTCGTGCCGTGAAGGGGCAGAGGGAATGAGCCGAGAAGGTAAGAGATGGAATGGACACAGCGAAGGTGTCATCGATGCCCGGCGAGTATTATATGGCAATGATTGGTATGCCCGGCGATCGATCTACGATTCCCTCCCCTCTCCTCCCCACTCCCCACCCTGCCCTCCCACCCAGCGGGTTTCCCCGGCAGGATATCGAGAATTACCGGACACAATGGCATATACATGGTCTCGCATCGTGATCCGTTCGCTTGCTTACGTATATATATGTATATATATATATACGCGTATACGCGCATAATACACATTAGGCTTGTTGGTATGTAGTTGAAAATTGCACCATTTCCTCGTTACGTCGCGCATCGGACCGTCCAGCCGCAAACCGCACGGTGGTGCTTTGTACTTTGCGGCCACCAACTCTGCTATATATTAAAATATTATTGCTACCGCGCGCGACGCAGTATCGTCGCTTTTATCGAATCGTATACTTGTATCTCGTTGAAATGTGAATCGGGAATAATGCACGGAAAATCTGGAAATGTCGAGAGTACGTTATTACTCGCCGGACCGGGGACAGATGACGCGACCGAGATTACGCGTTACTGTCATCGTTTCGTTACGTTACGCCGCTTCTGTTGCGTGTGCGATCGTTGGCGTTTCATCTGATCCACGCGCCGGGAACGACATTGTCGTAAAATAGTTTGGCCGAGGCGATGCGATGATAGAGGAATCCGTTATATGGAAGATTTTTCCTTCTCTTTTGTTTTCCTTCATCTCTGCGCTGCGATCTCCTCATTTTTACGAGCGCACAGCCACCCGTTTCGGAACAGAGTAACGGCGCGAGAGCGCAACGCGTCCGGTAATATATTATTATATATACCTGCGACTCTCCCTTCTACCGCACAGTTCCTTACATCTCTGTTTAGGCTGTCCGAGATCGGAACAGAGATCAGCTTCTTCTCGGGGTAACAGTATCGGAGGGTGTCGTAACGGTATCTCGTGTCTCGATATCTCTTCACGCTGTGTATATGTGTGATACCGGAATAACAATAAGCACTCTTGAATATAATGCACACGTGCGTATTAATTATGCAAAGAAAATCCAGTACTCAACAATCAGCTGATCGCCTGTACTGTCACTCGTGCGAAAAATGTAACGTGTTGTATGACTAAAAATGACAAGAGAGCGACAATTAAACAAATTTTAATTAATTATAAGTATTCGTTAATTTCACTTTAACAATTCGAGATAAAATTCTACCTATAATTTTATATATTGTGTAAAAAACAGTTTTGTTTAAAAAAACACATATGTATAAAGTATCAGAATACATTCTAATATGCAATATATATGACATTATAAATAGAATTCTGTATTGAATTTTATCGCAAATTATAAATCGAGTTTTATTACATGCGACATTTTTCTACATCGGTTGTTGTGACAAGTAAAGTTAATGTAAACTTTAAATGTATAATGCAAACAGTCACGACGATGCGACACGGTTCGTACATATGAGGCAATATGTACGCCGAGAGTAGTATATTTATCATGTAAGCGAGCAATTTAGGGAAGATCATTTTTCACAGGGTGCGACGACTTTGGATTCCGGGGTGTGTGACTCGGTAAGGGTGAATGGGGTGTTATTGGCCGGCGGGTGAACACACCAGACGGACATCTCACCCTCGGCCGGAGATCTTCGGCCTGACTGATGATTTTTGCTTTCCAGTATCGTAATCTTATCGATACACGCCACGTATATTCGCAATCCTCTCGTTCGATCATCCTTTTTATATAGGGAGTTGCATGCAACGCGTGGATGCATCGGCGATTTTTTAATTCCATTTTCAAAAAAAAAAAAAAAGGGT
>JBCJKF010481866.1:0-10143 GCA_039654545.1 Plocamopherus ceylonicus | reverse complement strand
CTTGCGTCGTCACTTCCCACACCATCTTTATGTAGTTGTCATGATATTGAGCCATTCTTCACTCATGCCCATCCAGTCCTTGATGTCATCAGTCCATCTTCTTTCAGGTCTTCCCCTTCCTCTTTTTCCCTCCAAGCTCCAAGCCAGCTTCTAAAATATGTCTTTCAAGGCTATTGTACCTTTTTACATATTCGAAATATGTTATTTTCCTTCTTTTGACAAAGTTCAAGAGTGACTTTTGGCTTACTTTGAGTCTTACCAATGTGTCCTCATTTCTGATTTTCTCTGTTGAAGATATTTTAGCATTTTCCTATAACATTTCATGCTGTTATTTTCTTTTCATTTGTTTTATTCATTGTCCATTCTTCACACCTATAATATGTTGCCACTGGGAAAACACAGGCTCTAAGTATTCTCAGCTTGGTAGTTGCGCGTTTCCCTTTCCATAGTTTTTAAAAGATGTTGTGGTTCTGTTGCTTTTTATAATAGCTGGACAAATTCAAAGTGTGCCTTTTTCTTAATTTGTTACTTGTTGACCATGACGTTAGATCATTTTTTTTTCTTTTGTAAGTTTCCAGAATTTGATTTTTTTGACATCCAGCAAGAGTCCCTTTTCTTTTTCACAATGTTCACTATGTTCTTTACCATTATATCTAGAAGCGATAAAATAATATTTAATGTAGCTGTATTGTTGATGGCTTTTAAGTAAATTATTAATTCCTTTTCTTCTTCAGATGACCAAAAAGAAGTGGAGATCAAAGTTGCTCATTCAGGGAAATTTCCATCCAGTAACAGTGGGGGCTTTCATAGAAAATGGAGATACCTCTCGTCTCACTTTGCTAACATCAGAAGCTCATGGCATGGCTTCTCTAAATGAGGGTAAACACCATCACTGTTCACTTTTGGCATTTGTGTTTGGGGGGAGTGGGGGAGTGTGAGAGAGGAGTAGGGAGTGGTTTCTGGAATTTTTGAAATTCAGAATTCAGAAAATATTCATACTTTTTGTTTCCTAAATGGAGAAAAGAGTATCTTAAAATTTCGCTTAAAGTGAATTTGGCTCATTCTCTTATTTCATTTTTTATTTTTTATGCTTTTTGTCGATTTCTTTTTGTTACTTTATATTGGATTTGCTTAAGGGGAGGTTTTTGTTGATGCCCTTTTTTGTTTGTTTGTTTGTTTTTGTTTTGTTAGGTGGGTGTTGAGAGGGATTAAGGTTGTCCTCTGAGTAATTCACTTTAGAATTTTATCTGTTGTTCATGTTCAGATTTCACTTATTTTTGTTGGGTTTAAAAAAAAAAAATTTATGTTAAATCTTTACATTTTTAAATTATATAGTAGGAAATGCATGTGTCCTGTATTTTATCCTCTTTTCATAGGATGGCTTGAAGCCACTTTAGACAGGCGGCTTATGCAAGATGATTGGCGTGGCTTGAATGAAGGGCCTCATGACAATGCAGTCTCTCCTAGTAGATTTATTCTTCTTCCTGAGAAAAGGAACAACCCTGGAGAGGTAGGAAACATTGTTATTCGGGACAAAAATTGACACTGTCTACTTTTACATTACTGTTGATGTTTGAAACAAAATTAATAGTTGGTTAGTCTCATGAGTTGTAAAAGACAAGTCTAGAGAGAAAATTAATTCACCATTCTATAGTGATGGAAATGTGTGAATCTTTTCAGCTTTGTTAGTTTTCAGATGAGCATGTACATATAGAAACAAGCTCAGAAATGTTGTGATCCAAGACATTCAAAATGCCTAGTCAATGTCTACATCAGGATCTTCAGACAATGAATTCCATATATACTAAAGTCCATGAGATTGAAATCTAGAGTTCTTTGTGGCCAGTCACTCTTTAGGATGGAGTTAATTTTGCTCCTCATCATGAATTCCTGTGTTGCCTTGCTTGTATGGGATGTTTCCTGTTTCTGTTGAAAAATTAAATCTTTATTTGGGTAGCCTTTCAAAGTCTTGGAGAAGCTTGGTCTTAAGGAGTTTCATGTACTTGTTAGAATTTACTTTTATTTCTTAAGTTTTAATACGGTTTGTTCTTGTCATCCCGTTTCAACTGACACCAGCTGACACCATTACCTTTTGCAGGATTGATTTCTTTCTAAAAACGGTCTTGACCAAGGGATGGATTTCTTGCTTTGCTCATAAAAAACCCCATAAATCTGTTTGCTTAGCAATGTGAGCAAGCTGTGTGGAATAGCACATTTCAATGTTTCTAAATTTGGGTTGTTTGCTTCGATTGGACTTAACTTTTGCATCTTTGTATATATATTTTTTTCTTTTTTTATGCATTTTGTTTTACTGCTTATTTTTCTCCTTTTCTGTCATTGTTTCTTTGTTTGACTGGTGCTTTTTATTGTTTTCAATCTATGCATTATAATCATCAAGGCATCATTCACTTCAATTTCATTTTTCTTTTTCTGTAGGTTATTTCATTGTTCTCTTATACATGGGATTTTGTCTCTGTCCATGTCTATCAGGATAGCATTCATCTGACTGGATTATTTTGTACATGGTTAGCATTTCTTTCTGATGTTTTGATGCACTGGATGAACATGGCATGTTTTTATGATATAATCCTTATCTTATCAATAATAATTAAAAGACTTTAACTTTTTGAACTTTATTTTTAAGTCATATTATTGTATTGGTTCTGCCAAGTTTTAAAAAATTATGATTTAGACTTTCATTTAAACATATGAAGATTGATAACAGTGAATGCTTTAACATTTCATTGAAAGTTGAAATTCCTGTATGTAATTATAAGACTAAATCATGTCTATTTCAGGTGAAAGGCCCATCCTGCTTCTTGTCTCCCTTGGCAAATGCTTTGTCTCAGCATCTCAGCTACCCACCTCAGGTGGCGTTTACCATCCAGGATCACATAGATCTTCCTAAGTATCCATCTAATGTGCCTTCTGTCAATTTCCTTAAAATCCCCCTGCCTTTTCCACATGTTTTACTCAATCTGCGATATGAATCTCAGAGTTTGAGGCGTGTCTCAGGAGATCAGCTGTCTGCCTTGCTCATATTACATAGGACTGGAATTGATTGCAATTTTAGTGATGATACATTAAATTATACGGTAAGTGTTGTTAGAATGAGTGTTATTTTATTTGGGTTGTTTTTTTTTTGTCCTCACTCAAGTTGACTACAGGTCCAAGGTAGTCTAGAAATTACTCCAAGACAACACATTGATAGCTTATTGCCAGATCCTGACAAAAATTATATTTTGAAATTTGCATGAGGAGCAAATATGTTAAGTTGTTAAAATTTTTTTTTACATATATCAATCAGGTAATTAGGACATAATTCTAGATATCATAGATTTAAGATGGTTCTTATTTTTATGAAATTGTTTAAAAGAGTATACCTTAAAGTGTTAAGTAGCTCTTTGAACATTTTGACTTTTCAGCTCTTTAATATTTTGAATGGAGAATTATCATGAGGTTTTTGTTTCTTTATCTTCCATTTTACAGAAAGGGAATTTTTTAAATCTTGATCTGTTTCACAATGCCAAAGTTGCCCATGCCGTGCAGACCAGTATAACTGGCACAGAGGATCTGCAAAACCTTCCAACACTCACTGTGAAACTAAATGACATGGAGATTAAGACTATCAGAGTGACCTTTTCAAACACCAGGTTATGACATCTTCTTAACTTTTATTGATATATGTTATGTGTAAAATTCCATATTAAGATTCTCAATATCAGCAAAACTAAGGCTGCTATTATTGTACTGTTCCTTCATTTGTGATTTATTTATTATATTTGCTTACTCACTGCATAAGAAATTCTGAGGAGTATTAAGATACTTGATTTATCAACTGTAATAACTAAATAATTTAATATAAAAACTGTTATAAACAATTATAGGTAATTTCGATTTAGCCTTTTACCAAAGTTTCATGGTGCTTTATATACAGGGTGGCCTGGAAAAAAACGTCTTCAACTTTAAAAGATAATAATGTTGCCATTTTGGACCTGTCTCACTTATAAATTAACACTGTTATAAAACAACCAATTTTGCACTCGCTAGACAAATTTCAGAAAGATTGATAAGATAAAACGGTTACAATAGGGATTTATTCAAGCACACCATTATTGAGACAACATCAGACAACATTTACCCACATGCGCTTGTCCTAACAGTTTGTAAGCCCTCCAAGTGTCATTTTTATTTAAAACAATATTTAGATTCAAAGCAGGAGGGTCTAGGTCTAGAAACAGATAGATCTAGAAAAGAACTAGATCTAGACCTGCAAATACTGTTATTCTCAAACCTAGATCAGGACTAAAAAATGACAACATAAACATAGATCTAAGTCTAAATAAGAACTCGGATTCTTGAATGAGCGTGAAGTCAAGACTGATAAAGTTCGGCTTCATAAATCTAGCAGACAAGATTTGTTTGAGGGAGAATGTTCAGTACAATTTTTGTCTAGTATGATATCATTTTCACTAAGTTATAGAGGAATATCGGTGGCTGAGCATGATCATACGTCATCTCCTTTTCTTGTGTCATTAGACTTTTTCAAGGAGGCTAACGACATCCAATTTCCATAATAACATGGTGCAATACGACATCCCTCTATTGTATATCTTATGACTTTAAAAAGCTTGAATTAATCAAGCTTAAATTTTCACTCATTATAGGGAACTGATTTATGTCGTATTGTTCCAAAGCTCCTTAAATGTTAAGCAGAGACAACAAAATAGTGAGCTTTCAAAATTGGCGACGTTTTTTTTTTTATTATTATTATTTGGGATACCCAAATGCACTGCATGATCTCTCTACACTGTATATCTCATAACTTTTGAATAATTGAATCAATCAGATTCATATTTTCACACTTTGTAGAAAATTGATTTATTTCATTGTGTCCCGAATCTCATTATAAATTGCGAAGTGGCAATGATATAGTGAGCTTTCAAAGTTGGAGACGTTTTTTCGGGGCCACCCAATATATATATATAAATATGTGTTTTATATACTCATTCATACATGCATACACATTATGTTACAAAGTGATGAGATTAATATTTTTTATAAAACACCATACTTAGGGTAAGAATGCAAACATTTTGTAGTCAGTAGCTCCAAAGAATGTTTCATGATGAAGGTCTTGGTTTGTTTGGGAATGCAGGGGGGGGGGGGGGGTTGTCTTTTTTTTTTTTTTTTATATTTTGTTTATATTTTGTAATAACTCAGTAGCCAGAACGGAGGTCGTTTTAAAATTACATGAACACATTTTTTCACACGCCACATATCATCACTCAGAATCTGCAGGTCATGCTTAGATCTAGTAGCAAAATGAGAGTTAAAATGCCTAGCTTTAATCAGTGACACTAGTCATTCACAAAAGACAAATACCACCCTTGTAAATGTGGAAAGAGGAAAAAGGCTTGGAACTGTATAGACTAATAGAGACAAAACTTAATTGTGTTTGTGTGATAAGGTAAATTACATGAAAGGTATTTCTTGAAATTGTGAGTCTAGAATGTTTTATTGAATGTGTCTGTGTGTATGTGTTGGAATGGAACTGACATTGAAAAAGATGTAAAGCTGAAGTTGAAAAAAACATGTAATGCCTATTTTATATTAGAATTTAATGTGAGATAACCCATTAGAAAAAAGAAGCAGGAAGGTTTGTATTGTATAGAGGTAAAACATGTGGGAATCAGAAAATGTATGCCAGAACAAATCTGAGTTAAGTAAAAAGGCCTTCACTGTCTGATCTTTGCTTTTAATAATGATGATTCGAGTGGTAACATGAACAATATATTGCATGTGAGTCTTATCAGGTTGTGGGACTTCAACCATTCACTCTCATCAGTTCTATCTTGAAATGTATACAGGGTTTCGTTGGAACTATTTCGTTGTATTTTCACATTCAGGTTATTCTCATTATGTTTGCTCTTTGGTATTGGTATTTTTTACCTTGTTTATTAATAAGCTTTGTTATCATTTTCTTATTGATAAAATCTTTAACATTATACCTTCATATCCATTGTTTTATCATTTTATTTACACTTATAAATTATATTCATAATCCCTGATAGTAACTTTGATAGGTCATGCATTGTTATAACACTACAGAAGTTACTGCCTATTACTACTATTAGTCCTCCGGCTAATAGTCCATTCCGCCTAATAGTCCGTTCCGCCTAATAGTCAACTTTTTGGACGAAACGTAATTTTTTGCTATATAAATAACCCCTCTTATAGGCCGCCCGGAAATCCTGAGTTCCGGCTAATAGTCAGCTTTTATCCAGACGCACCAGATCTACCAACAACATTTTTCCAATTTAATGAGGCGGAATGGGCCCAAAGTTAAAGAGCGAATGGCCTATTGCAAGGCCATCTTGGTACACTATAAAGACGGCCTTGCCTTTTGTCCTCTCCCGGCAATAAAATGATGTACACTGTCTGGCATAGGTATGGTCATGTGTTTACATGTAATAAGACGTCATCGCAAACACACTGTCCGTCACCTACGGTCCGACTGCTGCAGTCTTAGCCAATCATGTGTCGCCTTTTCTTCCTCGTTAACAACACCTTTGAACGCGTGCAAAGCATCTGGTTGTCCAGACCAGGCCTTACGCAACGACTTGATAAGCATTCCATCGTGGGGGTAGTCTGTTCTTATCTCTTTTTTTTTCGGCGCTGATTACACATCGCATGTATCCGTTGACATTCGACCCCAGGCATTTCAGATTGTCTCGAAATAAATCATTTTAAAAAGTTGAAAAAATCGCATGGTGACAATTAACGGAGTGTGTCGTGGTAGATGGCTTTATAGTCCGTTCCGGCTAATAGTCTGTTTTTGCTGCTTCCTATGGACTACTGTATTAGTATTAGGTATGAACAATAAAATGTAAAAATTCCTCACCGTAGAGGACAGAACAAAATGGGATTGTTATTGTTGAAACAAAGTAATACAATTTCTTCATTAATTTTTTTCAATATTGTTAAAATGATAAAGGGTAAAGTTCTTTTTCAGTAGGATGGTATTGACAAAAAGACCTCCTGAACAACTGCTTCACAAACCTGAAAATTCACAGCATTTCTGTCTTTTTTTTTTTTCTTTAGGGTACATATTTTTAACATTTGTTGGTCTTTCCTCATTTACCCTTTTGTAACATTACGTATCAATTTGGGACTGAAGGTTGTGATACAGTTGTTGACAGCATTTAAGAGTGAATCGTCCAAATCAAAAGTGTGCCAGAAAATCGACAAAGGAGGGAGATCAATCAAAAAAGTGTTCTTTTAATTGTGCAAGAAAGAGTCTGCATAAGATAATGGAAATAGTTTTGTTATGATTGAATTCTTTTTATATAGGATGAAAGTCGTGAATTTGGGGTAAGGAAAAGACTTGATTGCAACTGAAAGGTAACAATGCATTGCTGTGATCTGTTCATTAATTGTTTGTTTGGTTTTGGGGGGTTTTTGTGTGTATATTTTGTAAAAATAATTGTGAATAAAGATATCATTCCCTGACATTTTTTTTAACATATTCATGCTCCATCTTGTATCAATTTTCTTTTTGCTTTACTAATCAGTATTATTCCGCTAATTTAAAAGCATCAAATTTTACCAAAGGAATAGGCTGCTTTTTTTTTTTTTTTTGCTTTTCACCTGTTTGAACATTCATATTTTATGTTTGTAATCATTGTATAGTATGCAGTTTTTACATAACCAGCATGAAATCTACCTGAAGAAAGAATTCATCCTTCCATGAAGATTCTTTATTATAGAGATTTTGAAGAGAGAGGAAATGAATTTGTGAAGTAAGTGCAAAAATATGTCATAGAACAGACCAAGTTTAAAAAAGTCATCACAGAAGCTTTACTTTTACACACATGTAGCTTGATATGCAGTGTTTGGTTGTATTTGTCTTCCTCTGAATTTATTGCTCATTGATGTGAAACAAGATTTTGTTGCAATGTTGACAGGTACCGGTACCTGTGTATCTTCTCAATATTATATTTGTCGAGTTAACAAGTAAGTGCCATCAAGTTTATACTTGAAGTATTGAGTTTGGAGAGAGGGTGGTTTTTCATTGTACATGTACTTGATTATATTATTTGGACTTATTCAATATTGTTACAGCATATATGAATGGCAAAGATTTTTCTTTAATGTTTCCTGTGAAATATGTTCAGATTCTCTTCTTCATGTCGGACAAATCACTTGTTTCAACTCTGTCTTTGATTCAAACACTAGTTAGAGCTAGAACATATTAATGAGTAATTAGCAAGAAATTAAGAGACAATTAATTCAATGCTAATTTATAATAATGTGTTATGAATATACATGAATATACATAATATATATATATACATACATACATGTATATACTTGGTGAGAGATAAAAACACGCAGGACTTTAAGGGGCCATAACTCTCTCCATTTTGTATAGATCGAAATATAATATAACTTCACAAATGCCTTATTTAACTTATTATCAATAACGCCAACGATTTTAACAGGCATACTCAGAAAACCTCATATCAACATTGCATACAGGGTGTCCCTAACAATCACACTGCTAGAAACACGAGTCATGAGTTTTATAATGATTTTTGCTAATAAATCAATGTGTCTTGAGTTGTTTGCACTTTATTTCATCAAAATCGGTCCAGCGAAGCAGAATTTGTGCTGAATATAGTGAGGCATGGTAACGCCCTGATCAAATCATAAAGCCATGGTGGCCACCAGATGGTAGGTCTAAGTGAAAACTGACCATTGAAACGACCATGCTTAACTAAAATTGATATAACTTCGGTTTGCGTGAACCAATTTGATTTGGATTTGGTTCAGTTGACTCTTTATAAAAATCTCTACAAGATCAATTGTTTTAGTAGCAAATTCATTTTAAACCCACGAATCGATGTATCTGGTTGTGTGATATTTTCAAGACACCCTTTATGTAATTTACTCAATGTTGATATGAGGTTTTCTGAGAAGGCCTTTTAAAATTGTTGGCTTTTCAATATGCTGGATTATATTTTGCTTTAAATCGACATACACATCGATTGTTACAGAGTAAAGAGAGTTATGGCCCTTTGAAGTCGTGCACGTTTTTTTTTTCTCGCACTCAGTGTATATATATATATATATATATATCTATCTTCAGTCATCTCATGAAGTGTCGTATCTGCAATTTTTGCGATATTGAGTTATTTAAAGCACACTGTTCAGTGTTATGTGGTCTACCGAAAAAATGGCAATTTGCCGAAATGACGCTTCGTGAGATGACTGACGATATATGTACATGAAAAATACACAATGTATATATTATGCATTATACATATTGATATCTTATTTATAATTTTAAGAGTGTTGATGATTGGATGTATTTAAAAAGGAAAAAAAAAAAGCAATGTGAACAAGCAATCATCCAATTAAACCGTAAGCATAATATGATACTATAATTGATGTTTTGAGGGCATGTTAAATTTTCCTCCTCCTTTTTCCTGAATTGTTGTCCTTTTAGTAATGTCTATACTTTTCATCAATTAATGTCTTTCACAATGCTTCAGGATGAATTTTATCTCTTCCATTGTAAGACTAAATTGGGAAACAAATACTTAAATGTCTGTAAACAATTACCTACATATGAATTTTATTAGATTTAATTGATTAAAGCTATTCGATTTATAGTTCAGGAAAATGGATCTCCATGCTGATAACTCATTGAAATCCTACTGCCTATGGCTGAAAAAGTCTACAATGCATGTTATTATCACCTTTGTAAGTGCATGGCTAACTAGTGGAATCCTAGTTCTAATGTGTCAGGGATCATGGTACCAGGGAAAAATATACTCTGCTATCATCCTCCTGTTTAAACAGTTATTTGGCATTGAACTGCAAGTAAAGAGAGAAAGAAACAGGTGGAATAGCAGGATTGGTCGGTGTCAAATTTTATTATCAGATCTTGTTATTAATGGTTTCCACTGCAAACTGGCTCACTGATATATTTTATAATGTTTTTGATTACTGTTTTGTACTTGTTTGCTGTGATTTTTGAATGGTGGGGTGAGTTGTTTGTTTTTTTCACTTTTGACACAATATCAATAAACTTAAAATGATCTTTAGCACATCTTGCTTTGTTGTATTTTATGCCCT
>JBCJKF010480755.1:0-13503 GCA_039654545.1 Plocamopherus ceylonicus | reverse complement strand
TTTCATCTGTGTCCCGTGAAAATCGACTTATCCGGCGTCGACTGTATATATATATATATATATATATATATATATATATATATATATATATACAGCTCCTGTTAAACCACCAATTTTATTCATGTCCCGATGCGGGCAGTTTAACAGGGTTTGACTGTATATATATCTTATGGAAATATCAGCATGATCAGTGCTTTATTCTAGAAGTTTTTCTTATGTGCAGTGTAAATTATAATAATATGATACTTTAATCATAATCGATAAGGTAAACTATAAATATACATTGTGTTTGTTATGAAATTCTTGATGATTTACCATCCCGAATTCTATGTCTTTTGCTACTTTTCATAAACTTTCAGTCACACTAAGCGCCATGAAGGAAAGGCAAAATTAGGAAGAGACTAGCTACAAGATGGATTCTACAAACACATTTAAAAGAATATTGATTGAATAAAACCTCATGTTTCCATTTTACATAAATTAGCATAATTTTAAGAAATTAAATATTTCAGTCAAAACTTCAGCTCAATCCAGGATTTTTCAATCCCTTTATTTTCACAGGCTGGGTGGTCGTTTAGCTGCCATCAAAGAAGTTATCTCCAGATTTGAAAGGGGAGAGAAAGTCAAGTTTGAGGATGAAAGCACAGATGTCCATGTCGTGTCATCAGTTTTGAAGACTTTCCTCCGTGATCTTCCAGACTCTATTATTCCATGTGCCTTTTTTCAGCGTTTTATGAATATCGCCTTGCGTTACATGGATAGCAAAGATTCTGCTGCCAAAGAGACTTGTATAGATGATCTAACTGCTGCTATGAAAGAAATTCCCAAAGATAACTATGTGATTTTGAAGTACATTTGTCGTTTCCTTAGCAAGGTTTGTCTTTAGAACTAATTCTCTCTCCTAAAAATGAACCCTACTACCGTACACAATGTTATATCGACTGAATACCACAAGTTAAATATTTTTATTTAATGAGTCAGTGATACTAATAGTAGACATTGACTCTGCTTCATATTTTTCTTTTGGCACTTATTTTGTAATGCCTTGAAATCTAATTACAAGTTGTCTTAATGTAGGTGTAATATTTCTGAGGCCTCAGTGTTGTTAAAAGTGATTATAAAATGGTAAGATGTTTGCTTTAGTGTATTATAGCCTAGTTCATTTAAGAGCGCACTCCAGATTTATCTACTGTTTATTACTTGGATCGTTTTCAATGAAATTTGAAAAAAAAGCAAACCTTACTCTGTTTATGAGCTTTGTTTTTAATTCAGTCAGCGTTTGGATTTGAAAAGTGTTCTTGTAAAATTGAAACCCATAATGTCAAATAATCTAAAGATAATAAATGTTCTAAAATATTTCTTTCAAATAAAGCTAAAAAAAATTCATCTTACAAAAACAATGACACTATTCACATATATTAGGATTTTTTATTCTATTTATCTCCTCCCTCCCCCCACCCCTCCTGAAACCTCCCTCCTCCCCAAAATAGGTTGCTGATCATGAGGAGAAGAACAAAATGAACTCATTGAGTGTTGGTACCATCTTTGGGCCCAATTTGATCCGTCATATAGATAATGAGAATCCTCATCTACACTTATGCACAGCAGATCTGGGGCAGCATCTTGTTCATATGATGCTTCAGTACTTTTCTAAGGTAAACATTTTGCTATTGTATTTGTTACAAAGCTCTTTCATTGTTTTTCAACACTTTCATTGCTAAACCTTTCCTAGTGCAATGTACCTTTCGTTGCTCAGGGTCAAAGTGAAACTAAGCTAAATCTGGTTGCTTTTACTAAAAACATCATAACTCCTGTACTATTGAGCTACAAAGAGAAAACTTAGATAGGTGCATGGATAAATGAGGATTATGTGCATGCAATCATTTTGTCCAAATGAGACCACATGATATGGCAATCGTCTTGAATATTTAATGAAGTAGTAAATGGTCATACTTTTAAAAATTGTTATTGTTCAGGGGGGAAAAAAAACAAATGGTAAAGTGCATAATCTAGATTTATAAGATTTCATCATGGATATATTTGCATCAGTGAAAGTTTCATTTGGTTCAAAGATTTTAGCTGTAATTATTATTCAAAATTTTAGCTTTCATATGTATTTAATAACTTTCCTTAATCCTATAGTACAAGACATAGTCTTTACTTTTATATTACTGCGATGGCCTGTGTGACAAATAAAATTGCAAGGCTCTCTTATGCTTATGTGAATATCTTATGCCGTTATGAATGACAGAAATAATGGAATCAATAACTGTCATTATCACTACATTGTTCAACTTTATTGCAATTTGAATAATTTTTATTTACTGTGATATAATCCATTTTTACATTGTCAATAGACTGGAAAGATGTCAATCCTACTGAGAGAGAGAATCATTGGCTAGATAAATTAGATCAAAACTCTTGAAAAGGTTGGATGTAAATGATTTCAAAAAGATTGAATTATTTGCTGGTAAAGATGAATACCTTAAGGGACCATAAAACTCTCTTCACTTTGTGTAGATCAAAGTAAAATTTAAATGCAGACCTTATCAAACTTATTATCAATATGTCTGTTGATTTAAATCAAAAATATAGCCAGCTTAATGAAATGCCAATCAACGATTTTAACAGGCCTCATATCAATGTTGCGTAAATTATGTATAGGGTGTCCCAAACAATAATACACAGCCAGGTACAGAGAGTCATGTGTCTTAAAATGGATTTTGCTAATGAAACAACTTCTCTTCAGTTGTTTGCACTTCATTTCATCGAAGTTGGTAGTTATGTCCAAATATTGAGACGCCGTAATCAAATGAGATCGCCATGGCGACCACTGGACATTAGGGTTAAGTGAAAACTGACCATTGAAACAACCATGCTTCGATGAAATTGACATAACTTCTGTTTGCATGAGCCAATTTAATTGGAATTGATTCAATGGACTCATTATAAAATTCTCTACACGAGGCTTTGTTTCACTATCAAAAATCCATTTTAAAACCTGCCACTCACTGAACCTGGCTGTTTGATTTTTGGGAAACCCTGTATACAGTTTATGCAATGTTGATATAAGGTTTTCTGAGTGGGCCTGTTAAAATCATTGGCGTTTTATTATGCTGACTTTTATTTTGTTTTAAACCAACATGCATATTGGAAATATGTTTAATAAGGTCTGTGTGAATTTTTATATCGATCTATACAATGTAGAGAGTTATAGCCCCTTAAGGTCCTGCATGTTTTTACTCCCGCCCATTATACATATATTATATTTATATTCCCGTGATCAAAATCTAATCATTTCCTTCTCAGGTTTTCATCACAGAGTACAGTGGTAATGGTTCAGTAGGTAACAATGTTCCTACTGCTGATCTGTTGCGAATGTCATGCATCATTGAGGTTCCAGTGCCCACCCCCCGAAAGAAGTATGACATATCAGTAGATTTAAAAGGCCTCGATTTAAGAAGCCAATCTGGCTCCAACAGTGAAGCACCATCTAATGGTTCAGTCAGTATGATTGAGGATTTTTTTTCAGCCCCCAATAGTCCCCTTTCAGAGGATGCAAAGGATAATGTTTTCCCTGAACAAGGAGGGAATGAGAGTAAAAATATTTCTTTCAAAAGCCGCACTTTACACTTAAGTCTGAAAGGAACAAAACATAATATAAGCATAGCTCAGGGTACAGAAAATCCAAGGGTGCTCCTCGGGGAACCCCCTGTTCCACCAGCCAGATCTAAAAAGTTGTCTAGAAATCGACGTTTGCTCGATAACCAGCGTCCAAACGTTACTGTCTTGGACAGAGAGAAGCTTTCCCCTTGCCCTGACTCCCTGGAAAATCTCAATGATGAGGAGCCTGAGCCAGGTGATCATATCAATGTACAGAAATGCAACACTTTACCTCCTGGCATGTCTTTGTCTCAACCTGTTTTCAAGAAAATTGATGCAGGAACTTCTGATGAAGAAGTTGCACCTTTAGCTGTACCCGAAATTTTAGCTGAGGAGGAGCCCACTAGTGAAAGGGACACTCAAAGTGGCAAGCTTGGTCCCACCTCTGAGGTTCTTGAATTACAAGTTACCATGTTGAAGGAAGAGATTAACACTTTGCGAGAACGTTACAAGAAACAAATCTCTGCGTTGACGTCACAGTTATCTGAAATGCAGTCTAAATATGAACACCGCATTGAAACAATGGAAGCAGAGTTTTATAGTCAGAAGCAAGAATTGGAAAATAAACTTGACAAGGAAAGGCGGGTTTGTGCTACAGCTGTGGAAAAGACAGTCAAACTCAAGGAAGAGGTCCACAGGTACCAGATGCAATATGGTGAACTGCCTCCATTTTGAGTTTTTGTTTAAGAGAGATTAAAATATGTGAAATGTTAATCAGTATGCCCCTGTGCCTTACTTGACATAATCATGGCTTTCGTTGGCATTGATATTATTTAATTTTTGAGTGCCTTTGCTTTGTTTACATTAGCTTGTAAAAGAATTTTTAAAAATAATCTATAATTCATAATACTGTCTCCTATCCCACAATTTTTGCTTGTATGTCATATTTAGTAAGTTGTTTTTTTAAGTTATTTAAAAACTGCAATGTATTTAACTCTTTCACTATTTAAAGCTGATATATCAGCATGAGCAGAATTTAACTCTGACTACAATTCTCCTTTATATTTGGATCAGCATGTCCGTGCTCATCCCAATATAGGGGCAAATTGTCGTCAAAGAGGTCATCGTGCTCATGCTTATAAATGGTTGTGCTCATTCTGATATATGGGTACATTATAGTCAAAGACTTAAGTCATGCTCATGCTAATATATCCATTGAAGTAGTCAAAGACTTGACGAGGTGAAAAAGAATCCCAGCAGTCTGATTTATTCTCTTCATGCCTTTCCCTACTTGTGATTGCATGAATACGTCACTTGTCACAGACAAGTGTGGGTGTTATCCAACAGGATTGAGTGAATAGGCATTGCCTCAATTTTCCTCTATTCCATCCTTTGTGAGAGTTAAGTAGGACTTTGTACTTAGTTTGAAACCATTTATCAACACTTTTCTCTTATTTTACACCCCCTTTTATTGATCCGTACTTCATATAGCGTAGACGTTCTTGTGCGTGTTTTTGTTCGGGGGGAGGGGGTGGGGTTGTTTTTTTTTAGGGGTTGTTTTTTGGGTTTTTTGGGGGAGGGGGGGTGCTGCTTGTCTCGTTCTTGATCTTTCAAATAAGACAGTTTGGGTACCTCTTTACACCATCTAGACATTATTGAAGGTATGGAAAGGATTTTGTTTATTAATAATTACAATCCACAAAAGTCTTGTCAGTATTGTAATACAGATTTTATTGGGTTTATATCTGTACTAAGAGTTGGCATTTTAAAAAAGATTGATCCTTAATTACTTTGAAGTTTTATGGAAAAGTTGACTCAAAATTATACATATAGTTGGAGTTTTGTGAGAGAAATAATATGAATTATGATGTAATGCTCAATACTTGATATTGATAGAATTTTAAGTTAGAATTTACATTCAAAGCATGAAAGAGACAAATATATTTTGAAATATTGTGTTAAAATTCATCTTTATATTTGATGTAATAGAACTCTTTGACTTTTGCTCATATCCCTGGACGCAAGATTGCATTTTTTTTCATTAATTAGTTATGTATTTCCAAGGGTTATTTTTCCCTTTCTTTAAATGCTCCAAATTTTTACCCAAATCCTGACTTTAATATGTTCTATGCAGTAGACTGTGGCTAACATCCCACATCCTTGGGAAATGGCAATAACAGGATCTTAAGTGGAGTGAGGTGTTAGATGGGGGGCATCAAATTGGTGTCCTATAGCTTTGTAATTGGCCTTTTCTCCATACTCCAGTTTTTTTCCTGTTGTCTCCTCAAGGGGTCAGAAATTAAGTTTTCGTGGTGAGAGTGATCATTTTCAATTGAATGTTCAATGAAGAGTTAACTTCAAAATGCTCTTAGTTTGACCTTAGCAGTGACCCATATATACATTTATGACTTTAATCTGGCATGTTAAAATGACCATTTATGAGTGTTTCATAAGAAATGCGACTTCAATCATCATTTCATAAACATGGTAATAATTTTATCAACTATTATGGGTCATCTGTAAAAATGTCTATTGTTATAGCTCATTTACTTTGCTGTATAGTACCCTTAGTTATCTTCAAATTGAGTATGTTAAATATATAATTGAATTGTTTGTATCTTATTAAGTTCTGACTTAATTGTCCCTTTAAGTGGGCAGTCAGGCAGAGTCAGGTTGGACATGTACTGGATTTGAGACGGGTGAATTGTTAAGGAACGAAAACTTTTTTCTTTTCTTTTCTTTTCTTTTCTTTTTTTTTTTTTTTCTCATAAAAGGGGATTCTAAGCCAAGTGGGATCTTAGGCAATAGGATGTTGGCCAGAGACTACTGTATTTCTTTCAACCTTTCATTTGAGTTGTTGTCCGATAAAGTTTATTTCTTCATTTCCAAACCATTGATGGAAACATTCCTGTTTAATTTATATATTCATATTTTTGCTTCCGACCAACACAAATTCTTTGCTTCAATATTACATATGAAATACCTATTGTGATTTTTTTTCAAAGTAAAAGCTCAAGAAAAGGCAAATCTCTGTGACCATGACATATTCATATATCATTTAGTTGCTATTAGTATGTCTGTGGTCATTTGGTGATATTGTACATCATAGGAACACAAATAAATTCAACGCAGAGTTTGATAAGATAATAATAACATTGATATGAAATGGCAATGTTTAAAGGGCCCTTAAGGCATACAGTCTTTTCATCGACAAACCGTCAGTTTAGAGGAACAACTTCTTTGCCACTTTAGTAGGCAACACAGGTAGGTCTCAGGGAGGGACTTCTAGATTCAAAACAAACACAAAGACAATTGGAGAGCAGCACGCTGACATGCTAAAATTCTTTATTACAAAATTAAATATCAAACTTCATTATCCCTCACATTATCAAAAATCGGCTCAACAGGTTTATTAATTTGAGGTCGCTGAATCCAAATCTGATGTCAGTTTTTTTTCTACGATCATGTCCACTTGAGTTATGGTCAGAGGAAGATAGCCTGTCTGAGCTCACCAACCACCCCCACCAAGGCCTATCCCGCCACATCCGGTCTCGACATGATGACGAGATGCCTTCATTGTCACTCATCGTTCACCCAACAGTTCACCTGCAGGAAAATATCTAGAATTGCTAGATATCTAGTGCGTGAACTGAGAACCCATCTATTCTGGACCGATTTCTCTTTTCCATGCTCAGTTTTCATAAAAGTTGGTTGAATTCCGGTCATTCTTCCGATAACGGACAGTTTGTCGATGAATGGACTGTAATGCTAAAGGGCCCTTAAGGAAAATAAACAAAGAAGATTAGTGGCCATGAACATTAAAATCCCAGTATGACTGAAATATTTCTAAATTCTAGATTTGTTCATTGAACTTGAATTCTGTTGCTTTATGGGAATTTATTTTTGCCCAATATTCTGTCTGTTTTTTCTTGTGAAAGTTTTAAGCTTTGTTGTCACATAGTTTTGTCTCAATACATTTGACAGATGTAAATTCAGTATGCTATAATGATTTTTTTTTCCAAATATTTCATCTAATAATGGGTTGCAAGGAACCATTTCCTTGTTTTTATATTCAACCTTGTCTCTTCAATATTCAAACAAGTCTCTAAGCTTGAGTTGTATCACTGTCCCTCAAAGGGTTCAGCTGATTTTTTTTTAAATTGTTTATTGATTTTTTAACATTATCTCACTTTGCACATAGATGTTTTTTATATACCATCAATAGTTGTTTGGTCATAAATTATGCCTACACATAATAGATTTATTTTTTTAATAACTTTACAATTCTGATTTTGTTTGGGTATTTTTCTTCTTTTTTTTTCTTTTTCTTTTTTTATTTATGTCCTTTGTTGAGGGATCCTTATTGAACTTTTTCAAAGAGCAATTATTTGTTTTGCCGTTAACTTCACAGATCCTTGCCATAGAGAGTCTTATTTCCTTGTTAAGAGATCAAGAGGAATGTTTTATTTAGCCCTTCACACAATCCACTTCATAATAAGCATGTTATGATTTGATTCATTAAGACTTACTCTTTCCTACCATTTTTAAAGGATGATGCTACTGAGAAAAAAAAAAATTTTCAAACATATTCAACCCAGATCAAAACCCTTTGAACATATATCATATTTCCGCCAAATTGTAAGTCAAGATTTTTTTTTAGTACAAATAGGCATCATGAACACTTACCTAGCGACTAGTGACTAAAAATAAGATATTAAAGAAGGGTTTGGCGTCAACAATTTTTTTTTTTAATGGGCCCAAAATCCATAAAACTCCCACCCACCTCCTCTCTTAATATCTACTTACCTCTGCAAGAAAAAAGGTCAACCCAAATCCAATCAAATAACGACAAACAAGTGGCAAAACACACCTGGTCCAAAGTCTCATTGCATTGCATTGTTTTTGGTAGAAAGAAACCATGTCCCATATTCATTCCAATATTCGGCCCAAACCCAGTTAAAGCAGTTGCTATTATTCGAAGTTTTATGGTTTCTAATATAAAAGTCAAGTAAGTCAACATGAATGGCTTTAGTTGTTGTAAAATACGCTTTATTTAACGGTGGAGATGTAATTGAGTTTAAACTGGGGAGTTTTTATTTGCAATAACTAGATAACTCCAGTAATTTCCATTGTCTGGGGATGAATTATGTCAGTTTTTCTTCCAAGCATTGATGGAGAACACACATCTTTTAAATACCTTTTCAGCCTAAACTGGAAAAAAGAACGCAGTTATATACACATAAATTAGAGATTATGAAATGAATTATTTGTCACATTTTTAAAGAATTAAAATGAACAGTTATTTGCATACCATTAATATACTTATTGAATGGGTATTCTGTATTTATATTTTTAGTTTAATATATCTTTCAAATATGATTTTGAAGCATGAAAAATTCATGTCATCGTCTCAGTGACTTCTCTTTGACTTAAGAGGTCACTCATATAGTTAATATTTATTTTCCTCTGTTCCTATTGCTCAAGCCTTTTTTTTTTTTCCTTTTCAACCATTAGAATACTGTTATCCATGTTTGTTTTTTATGTCACTATCCTGTGTCATGTGAGCATACATGGATGTATGAAGATTATCATTGAAGGCATGTTACAGTCTTAAAGCTGAGAAAAGTTATTTCAATGAATGGACCCATGAAATTATATTAATTTCTTTTGAACTATGAATAAGTACTGGTGATCAAGCTTACCTTTATGTACTTGTATTTCCCACTTTTGTCATTCCTTTCTCAAAATAATTTTTATTTGGTTATTGTTTGTTAAAAATCTTATTTTTGTCCTTTCTTACATTTTTTTCTTTAAAGGTTGCTCAAGTGCATGCTTCTGAAAGAGAAAATTTGCATTTGCTGTTTGAAAATTTTTATTGGCTTACAATGTTCCCAATAGCTTGATTTTTTTGTTTGGAGAGATGGGAGGAGATACCAGTTGGAATTTTCTATCTTATGTAATAGCAAGGCTTTGAAGTAAAATCAGTACATCTTAAACTGATCAGGGAACCTCTGTCCAGATACCCCATCTCTATCAAAATACCTTATCTCTAAATTACTAATTAACTAGTGATATGTGAAAAGACATTTTATTTACACAATAAATGTATTATAAATATTTGTTAAATATTTTATGTTGATTTTAAATAATAACACTGCTGTGCCTCACATTATCAATACTTTTTTTTATAATAAATGAAATCGTCATTTAATTTTGTTGTCATGCAGGAGACCAAATGAAAATGTCGTTAAGTTTTATATGGACCTGATAGCATGCATAATCAATGATATGAAACTCATGAACTACTTCATTGTGTTTTTTTCACCCTTTTTATTGTTTTGTTCACTGAATGCACTCTAGAAGTACTGTCATAGTTCATTTACAGTACAATATTTTATATGAATTCATATATGTCATTGCAGATAAGCTATAAATGAATGAGGCTGTTAAAAGTGTATCTCTCAATGAATTCAATGCATATTGAAGAGAGGGGAGATGAAGGGATTTTTTGCCATATTATAATAAAGTACTGTTTATGAAAAGTCTTTAAGAGCATCAAAGTTACTATTGTTTCCTGTATACATGTTCAAGCATGATTATTTAATTCTGCACCTCTTATTGCATCTTCAAAATATTGAATACAACACTTTAAATAGGATGCTTTGGAATAGTAAAAATATTTATTTGTTACATGCATTGAGTCAAATCTCAGTATACCATTATACCGCCAACTCTTGGACTTAAAAAATAGGTGCAATGAAGAGTCTGGCATTAAAGGAAAAGGAGATCATTGAACATTTCCATTGCACATGGTCAGATCCTTACTGTGGTGTGGGAATAAGTGAGATCGGCTGTTTGGAAGGGGGAGGCTTGAATATTAGGTTTTAACATATGCTAAGTTTGCTTAGCAAGAGACTGTATGTTGCACTTTATTTTAACTTGACAGTGAATGACAGAATGGTCTATTCATAACTTAAAGTCTTTTTTTAGTTTGTTTTGTTGTTTCACATATGACAGATATAGTTTTTAATTTTGACATGTGATACATAGGTTTTGCCCATCAAATGAATATGTCAATGTCATGTATTCAAGAGATATGAGCAGACAAAAATTCAAACATATATAGGCTTGGTCTTTGTTTCAGTCTGCAAAATAACACACAAATTCAGCTAAGTGTTCTTGTCAATGTTCTCTTAAGCAACTTTATTGTATCTAATATTATTTTGATGTTAGGACTGGGATGAAAAATATTCAAGTACAAAGAAGGAATTCTAAATATGAATGAATAAACAGTAAAACAAAAGAAAAACCTAAATAATGAATGAATGTATGAATTAAACTAAATAACTAAGCAGGTGATAAAAATGATGCTTGCACCGTGGATGGGCAAGGGTAGAGGTGTTGTGCTCATCTCTTGCTGTTCCTGTACTGCTGGCATGAAAGCCCTGTAACTCACTGACTTTTTATTTAAATAAGATTTGGGGGCGTAGTGGCTCTGTGGTAGAGCTTTGGGCTACACACTGAGAGGTCATGGGTTCAAACCATCGAGTGGGACATGCATTTTTTCCTTAAGCAAGAAAATTTTCCCCTGTTTGCTTCACTCGACCCAGGAGAAAATGAGTACAGCTTCAGCTGGGAAAATATTCTACAATAGATTAGCATCCTTTTCAGAAAGTGATAGATTTAATTTGTCACTGTCTGCTTCATGCTATGGAAACTGGGATAAGCTCCAGCCCTATGAGTCAAAAGGTTTGGACGGACTACTACTACTACATTCTAGGTTTGGATTCCTCTTTAGATTTAAGATTCATAACCCTGTTTTGGATTCGCCGTAGGGTTTGGGTTTGTCATAGAGATTTGCTTGAATGCCTTTTACCCAGTATTTTCAAGTCTGGATTCGTAAACAAGCAGGGTTTTGTGACAGATATCTGGGATTCTCAAAGAGATTTGCAAAATCCTAGTGGATACTGATTTAGGCTAGTTGACATTAACATTTGTACCCCTTAAACTTTTTCTCTATTTCATTGGTTTCTATGGAGCAGGTTCAGATGAATAGTAAGAACTTAAAATAAGTACAAATTTGGGTAAGTTCTTTATCTAAAATTTTCATTGATCTGAGATGGGAATGGCTGTGTTACCTAGTCCATGTATTAGTACAGATAAGAATATCAATATGACATTTTTTGTGATTTCAAGTCATTATGAAATCTCATCTTTGTCAATTTGAATATTCATCTTCTAATCGTATGAGTCACAAAATTCAGTTATTTGTTAAAAGTACTGGCAGATAAAATTACGTTGCCTGATATACTCAGTAAATATTTTGTGATAAATTATGGCATTTGTTTTCAAATAAATATACATAGTATTTGTCTGCAAAGGAAGGTACCGGTAATCCTGTTGTAATGCAGTATTATGTAAAGATTCATATGAACTTTTATACAAAGTTTCACCCTGCAAAGTTACGTCAATATTATAATTATATCCAAAGGATATACATCGACTAATATTACTGATGTTAATGTTTGTTTTGTTTGAAAGGCTGGTAATATGTATTAAATCAAGACTTGAAATAATGAGGAATTAATGGTAATAATTTCACTGAGATCTTAGTAAGATTGAATAGAAAAAGAAAGATTTGCATCATCCTTTTTATCAGCAGATGTAAGCAATTCATTATTATCAATTGTAATGCCTGGTATTATATCATGTCAACTGTCCTCCTTTGTGGTTTTTACCATCCTGCTTTATTTCTATTTTACATAACTTCTTCATTCATAATCCAAAACCAACGTTATTGTAAAGGATTGTGAACTTGCTGCGACTTTTTCATCCGTCTTGTACATTACGCAGACTATGCAAAAGAATTTTCTGTTAAAACTGCTCTATCAAAATGGAATACAAAGATATACGAAGGGATCACAGTTGTTATTTCCTGACCTGATATTTGAGAACACAGAATGCCACTTGCATCATGATCATCACCACCATCATCTTTATCATCATCGCCGTGATTATCATCATCATCATTATAATACACATGGATATTTGCTTCCATTGACACTGACATATACAATCAAATACGCATTCTTCGTCCTTGTATTCCTCCTCCTCACTGATCCTTCATCCCACATCCAATGTCCCAACCAAGGGCAATCTTTTCTTAGTTTCATGGATTCCTCGTTTCACAGATTCCTCATCCGAATCTCTCTGTTCCAGCATGGACTATGAATATGTGTTGGACTGTCTATAAAATAGAGCTTAATGCACAAGCCAATACATGTAGTACAATTTTATATTTCATCAGACAACTGCTCATTATTGACCTTTTAATATTTTTTTTTATTACTGGATTTTTTTTTTGTTGTTGTTGGAGTTGAAGATGCTTTGTTCAGTTTCTTACTTATAATACTCATATCGCACCCTCTTTAGTACAGGGAATAATACTGTCAATCGGTTTCGGGGTACATATATATCAAGAGGCTAGAAAAGAATATCAAAATGTTAATACATTATATTACATGTATCATTGTCTTCCTGATTATTCACTTGCTATTAACACCTGCTCATGTCTGGCATCTATAACTAACTATCCATAAATGATAGCAATATGTAAGGAATATTAACATTGATGAGGAATTATACAATTTAAAGTCTGAAAATATAATTTCATGTGGAAGGAATTTAGCTCTGGTGAAAGATCGTTTTATGTCCATTAGCATTTAGGATTTATTCCTTCTCTCATTGGCAGTGATACTAATTTAATTAAAGAAAGAAGCTCCAGCTTTAACTGATTCAGTCCCAGGGGATTTAACAGCTGTGCCCAGGATTCCCGCTAGACTTCTATTTTTCAACAAAGGGTGTCCTAGTTTTATCTTTCTAAAGCATACATGCAATTAG
>JBCJKF010479646.1:0-13504 GCA_039654545.1 Plocamopherus ceylonicus | reverse complement strand
TCTCTCTCTCTCTCTCTCTCTCTCCCCCCCCCCTCTCTCTCTCTCTCTCTCTCTCTCTCTCTCTCTCTCTCTCTCCCTCCCCCTTTCCCTCCCTCTAACCAATATTTAGAAACATTAAGTGCATTTCGTTTATCTATTCTGAATAGAATAAGGCTAATTCATTTGATTGTTACTAAGTTTTTGTCTTTTGTGATCCTCAGTATCTTGTTGTTTTTTTTAATCTCATTTTTATCTATCTTTCAATCTTCATCTTCATGATGGAGCCTTCTGTCTAAATGTTAAATTATTTTATCCCGTCTTATCTACATGTTGTCTTTATCTTGGGTTGGTTTTTTATTAACAGTCTGTTTCTCATCTTTCTCTTATCATACCATCATATCAATATCCCATCTCTTTTTATCAGATTGGGATCAGGAAAAAAACAATGATTTACATGATATTATCCCAAAATTAAAAGACAACTTGCCAAAGTTGAAATTATCTAGGAGGGATGACATCATTATGAGCTGACTCTGAATCAGGCTAACTCACTCCTTTTTTCTTAAGAACGAACCATCACCATCATGTCATGTCTGTTCTGTGGTCAGAATTTAACTATAAAACACATCTTGCTTAAATGCAATAACCTGAACCACATTGGAGTATCCTTTGGCTTTTACAATCAAGAAAACCTTCACAACTTATTCAGAAACCTTGGAACAAAGAAAATTCTGGGTTTTGTAAAAGCTCATAAATGCTTATTTTAATAAAATATAAATACATGTATACAACTTTTACAAATCATACAACACTTTTATCAATTTATCATAAATAATTTTAAATAATTTAATTACTACAAATACTCCCAATAGAAATCCCCCAGATCATCCAATAAGGATTAACTGGGCTGTATCTCAAGCAAACAAAGCGACCCATCTCTTTTTATCTTTATCTGATCCTTGTTAATCCAGTTTTCCCTTTTCCTTCTTGTCTTGTATCTAAATGGATCATCCAGTTGAATGATTTCATTTATTTCCATTTTGACCAGACTTTGACGGTACAAATTGTACCAGTAAAATTGACGACTGTTCGGGAGTAAACTGCAATAATGGTTTGTGCCAGGATTTAAATCGTAGTTATGTTTGCAACTGTAATGAAGGTGAGTACAAATCTCAAGAATTGAGGAGAAAACCCGAGATAAATTATCTATCGTTTAACATTTGTTTTACGTTCAAATAAAATCCACCATTTACCTGTTGGTGCTCAATAACATAAGGATTTTTTGTTTGTGTTTATTAATTATTGCTTGTGGTGTATAAACATATCACTGTAATTGCAGATTTTAGCTTTTTCACACGAATGTAAAGTCTATTTAAAGTTATTCATAGCATTTTTGTCAAAAACAAAATTGTGAATTGCAAATTTCTACAGACCATTTACTTTTGGTAAAAAATGAGATAAAGACTTCCAATAAAGTTTACTGAGGTATGAAAAAGGTAAATTCTGAAAGTGTGTAGTTGTAAGTTTATAGAACGACGCATGACGATATGGTTATCATGGTCCAATTATTGACACTTTCACAACATGACCTGCTTTGTGAGTCCCCCTGATCTGGCCAACATCAACAAGGAAACAAGAGGCAGATAGAAATGTTTTCTTCTAGATTAGAGGAGGAGCTATATCATTACATGAATATTGTTAAGCATTTACGTCTACTCAAGGGTCTACAGCTCAAATGTCTACTGACACTACCTACTGTGTAAGTAGCAAGTCAAATGAAATCTGTAGTAAAGCAGCTCTACTGTATACCCCATCCAGGTTACAGCGGGCAGCACTGTGAAACACGGATGGACAACTGTACTGGATGTTGCCAGCGTGGAAGTTATGTCAACAACACCTGCAACTGTACTGTTACAGGCTATGAGGGTAAGTCATCAAGCAATTGTGGGAAAAAATAGCGTACAGTCTTTTTTACGGATGAATCTTCATAGCCTAACAGGGAAACTTTTTTCTTTTTCTTCGCCTTTCAGCTTTTCTCCTCTTTTCCCCATGGGCTGCATAAATGCGTCCAGCGTTTTCATATTCCTGTATCAAGACCTATGGAAATGGCGGGAGACTCATGAAAAAGTTTATATTCCTCACGCTTTCATGATCATTATTCAAATCACAAGAAAAAAAACTTTGGTGTGAAATTACCCAGTCATCGCGATGCCTCAGATGCCTTACGGCTTGTAGCTTAATTCATTGCATTGTCATTTGAAACACAAATGAACCAGCTGAACATTGGGCTATACTTGATTGCCATGGTTGCTGGGTAACCAGTAGTTTTCCGGCATGCTCTGGTTCACGACCAGTTGACCAACCACAGAGTGGGTAAAAAGGCTATAGTGGAGAGGAGGGAAAATGAGGAGGGCATCACCCAAGGGAGGGTGGGCCACATTTCCACCCATAGCTGGGGAACAGTCAGTGAATGGCTGGGAGTATCCACACGAGCATGGGCACGCATATTGCACCTAAGGGCCTGCTCTGCTCCTCTTTCCGGTTATACCGCTGAGGACCCGGTCACACCCATACCATACTCAGTGAAAACAGATGCCTGTATAATATGGGGACTTGAATAGTGAGAGATCATGTCACACCTTGACTAGAGCTAATCGTATGGGAGGTATTTTTGGCAGTCACTCCCTGATCAGAGTTTGGTCCAGACCCATATTGACCCGACATTGGGGTATCAGAGGTAGGTCTAGGCTTAGTGGAAGCCATCAAAATTTTCCTCTAAATTCCAGCCTGACATTGGCTACTTGGGCCTAAACACGTTCCTGAATGGCCTTTATTAGATTTCTAGACCTAGGCCTATACACTTAATCTGTGATGATTCTCCATTTTAATTGCTACGTTGCAGTAAGATCAAGTGAATTTAGCAAGATAATTCGTGCTGTATAGTGTCTTACACATCTGATGGAAAATTCTTGTCAGGGATTTACAAGTATGCCATTTTTTTTTTCTTTCCTTTTTATACAGTCACTTGTGTTCTCTTTCTTTGGTCCTTTCCTCCTACTGTCATGGAAGCGCAAATCTCATCATAACATTCTCCATTTTAAGGGAACATTTAATTTATGCAGACGACAAGCATATAATCAACATCAGGCAACACAAGCCTGCCAGGCTAAGCCAGTGTGTTTAAGTTTATAAACAGGTGCCAATCACAAAGTGTTAATTGGTGTAAGCTGTCAGCTATTTTCCATCCCGACCTCTGTCACACACTTCAACCTCAGTCATCGGAGTTCTGATGGGACCTACATTTTTATATATTTTTTTATTAATTTTTTTTTAAACTTTTTCTTTAAATTTTTTTGTCACTTGACTCACCAGGTGAATACTGTCAGACTGATATCAATGAATGCAACCGGTCAGTGTGTGTCAACAGCAACAGTTGCGATAACCTGGAAGGGGACTTCAACTGCACATGTTTGTTGGGATTCCAAGGCAAAAGATGCGACCAGCCCTATTGTATTTATGGCACTGATGGCCTATGTAAAAACAATGCCACCTGTACTACAAATGAAACCAACTGGATTTGCAGCTGTAAAGAGTTCTATGAGGGTAAGGAAGTAAATGGGAAAAGTTTATTTGGTTTACTCCTTTTTTCCAACTTTAGTCATCCTTTTATTTGACTTAAGTGTATTTTTTTTTCTTTTTTCTTTTTTTTTTTTTTTTGACCTTTATTTTTTTATCCTGTCTAAGCGAGGAATCCTAGGATCCCATCTGATTTGCGAAAGTCTGATTTTCAATTATCTCAAACCTTTTTCATTCAAAGGCCTCAAGTTAAAGGGAGAAATAAATACAGATGTAAAAGTCCATGTATCAAACCAATTGAATTAGAACCTTACTCTGTACAATTTCAATCTGTTAAATCAACATACCTCTACCTCTCTTTGTCCTTTTTGTTCAATTTTTGTCTGTATAATTGTTACATTTTAACATTTTCCACTGCCCAATGTCGTAAAAACACTCTAAGGCCTTAGGTTAAAGCCTGGAGTAATAAATATAATAGAATTTATAACAGTCTAATTCAATCTTGAATTGACGTAGCTCTACTTCTCTTTATCCCAAATTTCCAGGTGACAGGTGTGAAATCAAGGGCCCTTGTGCAGATGACCCTTGCAACAAAAGCAATACTCTGTACTGCTCACAGACTATACAGCCTGAGATGAACTACACTTGCCATTGTAAATCTGGTAAGTTGGCAGCATTTGCTTCTTTTTTCATATCAGCTTGCCAGTATTTACTGGCTTTTCTTTTTTAAAATTTGACCTCATCTTTAGTTCGGGGATGCATTTCTCCATCCAGTTTATATTTTAGGATATTTTTTTGCCGATTTTTTTTTCCTTTGGTAAGAGGGACCAATACAAAAAAAAATTGTTTCTTCTGTTGTAACACATTTTGTTTTTTCTAATTTATGAATGTAAACAAAACGAAGTTTAATAAAGCCTCCACTATAAGAACAATATTGAGCTCTCCACTGTGGCTTTTCATTATTATTTTCTAATTTATGGTGATATGCAGTAGGTTGAGAATCAGTTTCTCTTTATTTTTCTTTATTTTTTCCCCACATTTTAATAAGTGTTTTCTCTATTGTAGATTTAATGTAATTGTACTTATATTTTGTCTTTTAGATTTGTCTTTTTAAAAATCATCTTATTAGTTACCCCCCCCCCCCCCCCTCCCCCTTTTTCTGTCTATGTTCTTTCAAAAACTTTCTTTTGTAGTGCTTGTAACAATTACGCTTTATTTACATATATTTACACATTTGCTTTCCTTTAGACTGTTGATAACTTTTGTAGACAACTGATGTATTCTGTAGACAACTGATGTATTCTGTAGACAACTGGTATATTCTGTAGACAACGGATACCTTCTGCAGATACTGATACCTTCAGTAGACCACTGATACCTTCTCTGATACCTTCAGTAGACAACTGATGCCTTCTGTAGACAACTTATACCTTCAGTAGACAACTGATCCCTTCTGTAGACAACTGATACCTTCTGTAGACAACTGATACCTTCAGTAGACAACTGATACCTTCTGTAGACAACTGATACCTTCTGTAGAAAACTGATACCTTCAGTAGACTACCGATATCCAACTGATATCTTCTGAGACAACTGATACCTTTTGTAGACAACTGATACCTTCTGTAGACAACTGATACCTTCAGTACACAACTGATATCCAACTGATACCTTCTATGAAGAACTGATACCTTCTGTAGACAAAGGATACCTTCAGTAGACAACTGATATCTTCTGTAGACAACTGATACCTTCTGCAGACAGCTGATACCTTCTGTAGACAACTTATATCTTCTGTAGACAACTGATACCTTCAGTAGACAACTGATATCTTCTGAGACAACTGATACCTTCTGCAGACAGCTGATACCTTCTGTAGACAACTGATGTCTTCTGTAGACAACTGATACCTTCAGTAGACTACTGATATCCAACTGATACCTTCTATGGAGAACTGATACCTTCAGTAGACAACTGATATCTTCTGTAGACAACTAATACCTTCAGTAGACAACTGATATCTTCAGTAGACAACTGATACCTTCAGTAGACAAGTTATATCTTCTGTCGACAAGTGATATCTTCTGTAGACAACTGATATCTTCAGTAGACAACTGATGTCTTCTGTAGACAACTGATTCCTTCAGTAGACAACTGATATCCAACTGATACCTTCTATGGAGAACTGATACCTTCAGTAGACAAGTTATATCTTCTGTCGACAACTGATACCCTCAGTAGACAAGTTATATCTTCTGTCGACAAGTGATATCTTCTGTAGACAACTGATATCTTCAGTAGACAACTGATATCCAACTGATACCTTCTATGGAGAACTGATACCTTCTGTAGACAACTGATACCTTCAGTAGACAACTGATACCTTCAGTAGACAACTGATACCTTCAGTAGACAACTGATACCTTCAGTAGACAACTGATATCTTCTGTAGACAACTGATACCTTCAGTAGACAAGTGATATCTTCTGTAGACAACTGATACCTTCTGTAGACAACTGATACCTTCAGTAGACAAGTGATATCTTCAGCAGACAACTGATACCTTCTGTAGACAACTGATACCTTCAGTAGACAACTGATACCTTCTGTAGACAACTGATACCTTCAGTAGACAACTGATATTTTTTGTAGACAACTGATTCCTTCAGTAGACAACTGATGTCTTCAGTAGACAATTGATACCTTCAGTAGACAACTGATATCTTCTGCAGACAACTGATATCTTCTGTAGACAACTGATATCTTCTGCCACGTGACCTGCCCATTTTGCTTTCTGCTTGGTCACGTATCGAATTACATCTGTGACTTATGCTCTTCTTCTGATTTCTGTACATCCCACTCTGTCTACAAGTTTGATCCCCAGCATTTTCCTTTCCATAGCTCTTTCGGCAGTTCGTAGTTTTTTCGTCTTGTCCTTCGTGACGTCGCAAGTCTGGCATCCACATGTTAATGTGGGCAGTATGCATTGTTTGAAGACTTTGCTCTGAACGTTTATAGGAATGTCCTTGTCTTGGAGTATATTTCTGTGTTGTCCAAAGCTGTTCCATCCTTGTCTTATTCTTTCTTGTGCTGTGTATTTTATTTGGTTGTGTCTTTCATAAAGAAAGTATGGCCCAGGTATTTGTAGCTGTTAACTTTCTCAATCTCTTCATTGTCTTTTTTTACTTTGTTCACTCTTTCTTGTGTTGACATGTACTTTGTCTTTCCTATGTGTATTTTCATTCAGACTATTACGTAGCACATGCAATATTTACCCATATACATAATCAACATTATCTAATTATTATTTTCATTATCCGTACTTGTAGCGAAGGTCTTGGGTCAATGATGGAATTCTGTTACTGATGGGCTCACCCAGTGGTCATTTCCAATGGTGTAGTGGTCCTTTCTCTTGTGTGGGTTTTGTTTTGGTTTGGGGGAATGGGGAGGTGCTTTTATTTTGTCTTTGCTTTTGTTTTTATTTTGGTTTATTTTTGGTTTTTGTTTTGGGTTTTTTTCTTTGTTTATTTGAGGGTTGGCTCTTTTTCTTGTTTGCTGCTATAGCTTCAGATGAAAATGGGTACAGTTTCAGCTGGGAACGTATTTGCAATAGACGAACATCCTATTCAGAAGGTGATAGATTCCAAGTGTCACTGTCCACTTCATGAAATTGAAAACAGGATAAGCTTTGGCCCCCGCCGAGCCTTATGGTTTGAAAGAACTATTTTTAAAAGTTTTTGTCTGAGCTCTCTGCTGTGGCACCTTGTTTAAAAGTGACACACCATTGCCTCTCATGCACGGCGGCTTCATGCTTGATGTTATTTCCCTAGGATGGATGGGCCCAAATTGCAGCACTAACATAAATGAGTGCACCTCCAACACTCATACTCACGACTGTCAAAATGGCCAATGTGTGGACACTCCGGGAAGCTTCACCTGTAATTGCACAGCCGGCTATAAGGGTGAGAAATGTGAGACGGATATCAACGAATGTGAATCGGATCCATGCAAGAATGGTGGAATCTGCTCGGATATGATAAACCGCTACTCTTGCAATTGCAGTGGAACAGGTTTGTTATTTTTATGGTTTGATAATGTCTCTTAAGTATAAAACAGGGTTGCCATTATTAGGGAAATTTCTGGAATTCAGGAAATGAATTTTTGATCGGCACTTATTATGTATGTTTACATTATATTATGTTTTATGTTTTGTTTAACTTTAGCCAGGAGAGGTACATTTTGGCCTATAAAATCACCAGAATTCCTTTTTCTGCTGGGGGGCAATTGAAAAATTCAGGAAATGAAAAGTTCAGGAACTGGCAACCCTGGATAACAGGCAAGCTGGTAAATTTTGACTTTAAGAGCATCTGTTTATGTCTTGTCTATGACCTTGTATGGAAGTAGACTTGTTACGTAGTGGGCATGTCATTAAATTATGTCTGATTAGATTGGACGATTGTGGATGTGGTGTGTGTGTTTGTGTGTTGCATGTGTATATTGCTGAGTATGTATGTGTCAGAAGATTTGTTATGTGTTAACATTTGTTCTGTGTTAACATTTGTTTTGTGTTAACATTTGTTCTGTGTTTACATTTGTTCTGTGTTTACATTTGTTTTGTGTTAACATTTGTTTTGTATTAACATTTGTATAATGATATGTCTATGCCAAGAAACTTTTCTATGTGTCTCAGATACAAATGGCCATAAGTGCTTTATTTTCATTATTATAAATGCATTCTTATTATCAAAGAGGAAGAAGTATGTGAATGCATGATTGAGCAAGTGGCTTTATTTTATGATTATCAAAGAGGGAGAATGAAAGGAAAAGAAGTGAGTGGGTAAAGAATGAATGAATGAATGAATGAATGAATGAATGAATGAATGAATGAATGAACAAACAAACAAATAGGTGTCATTATTGTTGGATTATCTGAGAAGGTATTGACTTTGGTATTATTGGTGACTAAGGAACCTCTAGAATAAACATTGCATGGAGTCCTGTACATTATAAATTTCATGGCAATGGCCGGTACATTAAGCATTTCATGATAACTTACTATTATACTTTATAATCCAATCTTCCTTTCTTTTGAGATGGGTAGTTTGCATGCGGGAAGAAGATATTTTTATACTGGAACATGGCATTATTTTATCTGCTAGTTGTCTATGGCGGCTCCGTGGCAGTTTTTTTTTCTTTTATTCCCATATTTACATGCATAACAATTTGGCTTTAGCTCTTATCTTTTTATGGCTTATGGACTTTTATTTTATTTGCTTTTTTATGGTATTTTTTCTTTTGACATTCATTAAGTAGCAAGAATTTTTATTGTTGTTGCTCTTGACTCACTATTGTTTTTAGTGTTGATTTTGTTGCTGTAAATAGAATAAAAAGTATTTTAATTATTTGTTATAACTTTGCTTATGATAATGACATCATCATTATTATTAAACAAGTTGAATTGCTCGTTCTACAAACGGGGAAATGGGGAAACAGCTGGGGATAGAATGAACTTATGAATCATTGACAAATCTAGGTTACCACTGCCATCGGACCTCGTCATTGAAATGTGTTTGATTGGTTATAGGACTTATCTGTGTACTATGAGAATTTACGTAGAGGTGTCCTGGTTTTGTATATTCCTCATAATGTATCTTATGTTTGGTTCAATATCAACATTTTTTATTTAGTTGTGTTTCAATGTAATTACTTAATATATTTTCATTATTTTTCTTTCCCTTTTATTCAAAATTGTTACTTAAAGTGGACTTTAAAAAATGTATTGTATTTGTTGTAGAGTTACTTCCCCTGAAACCATGGGCCTATTTTTAGCTAAATCGAGCTTGCAACGATGAGAGGTCATTGGGGTTAATTTCATCTCAAATATCTGATTTTGATTTGATAGAGCCATGCCATTTGTTTTTAAATGAACTCGTTGATTTGCCCATACTTCAAACAAAGGGAAAAAAGGGGGAAAGAGCTGGGGATAGAATGAATTATTGACAAATTATATATATGCCCTAGGTACCACTGCCATCGGACCTCGTCACTGAAATGTGTTTGGTTGGTACCTTGTAGTAGTTAGTTGGTAGCCTGTGGGCCTTGACAGGTTGTTTTAGTCCAAGAGCCAAATGGATTGCAGGAAAGAGCAAAAAAGTCACCAAATTATTTTTCAGATGTCAAATTTAGGGGCCAAATTCATAGCCCAAACAGAACCCCTTCACTTCCATCCCATACGCACAATTGCCTCATTGTTTCGTCTCTTTACATCATCTTTCATATAAAATAGAATGTAGAATTAAAAATTAAATAAATAAATAAAATAAAAATGATTTATCAGATACTTCTTAATAAAATGATAAATTTCTTTCTCAATAGATCCCGAGGACAATGCAACTATGTACGTGTAGATTTCAGTCACACCCATATATAGCACATCTACTCTAGCTTGGTCCTTGCTCACAAACAAAAATCAAATTATTAACAGATTCTTCTCTAATTTGCTAGAAATAATACCAAAATTATGATTTTCAGCTCAAAGAGCCAAAAAATCCCCAATTCTCCAAATTGAAATTTGGAAGCCATGAGAGATTGTAATTGCCCAAATTTCCGGACTGGCTCCGAAAGAACGAAACTGGCAACCCTGCACCTAGAGCTAATTTATGTACTGTAAAAATTTTCAGCGCTGTTTTGTCGGTAACATAATGTGTCGTGGTTTTGAATATTCTTCATATGTATTTTATTTTTTGGTTCAATATCAACATTTTTTATTTAGTTTTGTTTCAATGTAATTACTTAATTTATTTTCATTATTTTTCTGTCCTTTTAATTCAAAATTGTGACTTGAAATGAACTTTAAAAAATATATTGTAGTTATTGAAGAGTTACTTCCCCAGTATCCGTGGGGCTATTTTTAGCTAAACCTAGCTTACAGAGATGAGAGGTCATTGGAGTAAGCTTCATCTCAAAGATCTGATTTTGATTTGATTTGTTTTTTAATGAATAGAGGCCATGTCCCTGCTTTGAGGTATAATGTTTTCTGAAAAATCATTTTTGTAATTTTCAAGTGACTGAGTAGATAATCTGCATTGATAGGCAAAAATTCTGGCAAGGGAGCCCACAATAAGCACTAAGTTTTTTAACTCTGATGTATGATGTTTTCTGAAAAATCTTTTGTGTAAATTTGAAGTGACTGAGTAGATCCGCAGTGATGCACAAAAATTCCGGCCGCGTAGCCCACAATGAGCACTTCATTTTAGTTAAGAAAGGATAGGGGTCATTATTATTGGAAAAAAAAAAAGGAGAGTTTTTAATGCTGTTCAATATCCACTAGTGCTCAAAGCGCTTTACAAGGGATCCCCAACCAATAGCAACACATAACATAAAGGACGAGACAAGCTACCTGTTAGGTGCAAGTGCACTTTTTCGGACAAGGACAACCCTGTGAACGGCCAGGAACTCATTTTACTCCCTGATTTCGTGAGAAGATGAGTGTAAAGAGCCTTTACCAAGGACTCAACTTCGGGCCGCCCCCAGCGGGATTCAAACCCAAGACCTCACAGTAGCTAAGGGAATCGTCTACCACAAGACTATGGTGCTGTAGAATTATTATTATTATTAGGATTAATATTAATTAGTACCTATGTTTGAACTGTACAACTGGCTTCCATCCTTATGTGCCAACACACACACAACAATTCATCTGATCTCTGGCATATCAACAAAGCATGGTCACTTTCAACTTTGACCTGATTCATATTCATTTAAATTGAATGCACTCGAGTCTCAAAAGCAAACTTCACTTTCTGTAAAAACTTGTACAAATTCGTTACCAAGTGCCAATTTTCTCAATTCCCCCTCCAGGCTTTCAAGGAGTGAACTGCACTGACGATGTCAATGAGTGCACGGAGATGGCCAACCCTTGTAGTGGCCACGGCAACTGCACAAACAGGGTTGGCAACTACTCGTGCGATTGCGAGAGCAACTTCCTTGGTGAGACATGTAAATTCCTCAACCAATGCGTCAACGAGACCTGTGCGAGGAATGAAGTCTGCAACTACACGTGGTCGGCCACTCATAAGAATTACAGTTTCTACTGCACGTGCATCACCACAATTGATGGGTCTTGCAAGACGGTAATTCATTGTCATTGTCATTCTTGCTATTTTTATCATTCTTGTTATTATTATCATCATTGCTATTAATATCATTATTGCCATTATTATCATTTTTGCTATTATTATCATTATTGCTAATATTATCATTATTGCTATTATTGTCATGATTGTTACTATTATCATTATTGCTATTATTATTATTATTACAGTAGTTACCGCTTAATTTGACTCCGGCTAGATGGATTTGCCTTTGTAGACGTTTTTTCAGTGAAACGGTTTTTATAGGATCAAAATCACCCCTCCAATTGGACAGTCTAAAACTAAAATTTCAGCTAATTGGACGTTTAGTTTCCGGAAAAATAGTTTGACCATCAGCGTTCAAATTTATTCAAGTGCCATAAAGAAAACAACTTTGCCTAAGAATAGGCTATTGAAGTGGTAATGACATCACTGTCGGTTTTCTTGTCCTCAGAGCCAGAGTTCTTCAACGGGTGATGACCCTGATCTAGCTATCATCATCGGGCCCATTGTTGGTGGCATCATCTTCATCATTCTTCTTAGTAAGTACATGACTTCATTTCAAATAAAAACCATTTACTCAAAAAAAAAACAACATAAAAAAACATAACAATCACAACAAAACAACAAACAAACAAATAAAAAAAACCATTAAAAAAACACACCAAAGCAATCATAACAATAACTACAGTCCATTTGGCTTGCTTGCCTTGCGTAGCACCTTGTTGCAATCCAGTTCTCCGACTGCCTTGTTTTGGTGCTTCTCGACCCGCATCTTTGTTCACAATGCCTATCCCATTTTTCTGTCTATTTCGTCTCCTCCTCCTCCTCTTCCTCCTCACCTTCCTCCTCCTATCTCTTCTTCTTTCTCCCTTTCCTCTTCTTCTTCTTCCTCCTCCATATCTTTCTCCACCTCCTAAACCTCCTCCTTCAGTTTCTCTTCATCTTCTTCCTCCTCGTTTTCTTCTTCATCTTTGTTGTCATCATCATCGTCATCACCTATCATCATCATCATCATATCATCATCATCACCACCACCACCACTATCATTGTCGTCATCGTCATCATCATCATTCTAAGAATCATCATCACCACCACCACCACTATCATTGTCGTCATCGTCATCATCATCATTCTAAGAATCATCATACCTGTTATCACTCATGCCATTATCATCCTCCCCCACAGTACTAATCATCGCCTTCATCATGTCCGCCCGATCCAAGCGGGCCACGAGGGGAGCCTACAGCCCGAGCCAGCAGGAGACGTCTGGCTCCAGAGTGGAACTCGGCAACGTCCTGAAGAAACCGCCAGAGGAACGGTTGATATAGAGGAAAATATATCAGAAGCTGGTTCCTGTCATAAAATGATGTAAGACTGGAAAAGGCAAATTGAAACCACTGAGACTTTGGAGCTTTGGGACTTAGAGAATATTTTAATACTCCAGTGCATGCCATGCCGTGTCTAGATGCTGTCGGTTGGTTGTGTGGATGGCTGGCTTGTTGGTTTGCTGGTTGACTGGTTGTTAGTTTGATTGTTTGGTTGGTGGTTTTGCTGGCTGCTTTGTTGGTTTCTAGTTGGCTGCCCATCAACTTAGCATTGTGTTCCTACAGTGTGACCATGAGGATTAGGTGACTCTGACATTCCATTCATCCTGTTGCCTAACACTTTGTGCCATGGGCTGTCATCAAAGCTGTTTTTCTGCTGGGAGTGTGAAAGAAACGACGTGTTTGTTTTGTGATATCATCTTTCTTTTTTCTTTTCTTTTTTCTCTCTTTTTTTTTTTGTGGGGGTGAAATTGTTGTTATTGTGAGGGG
>JBCJKF010478535.1:0-13504 GCA_039654545.1 Plocamopherus ceylonicus | reverse complement strand
AATAATCATAATATAATAATAATAATAATATAATAATAATAATAATAATAATAATAATAATAATGATAATAATAATAGTAACATCAACAACGACACTTTTGCACAAGGATACCAATTTTCGTAATATAATGCCTGATTATGTAAGTAACGATGATAACATATTGATGTAATGATTATTTTAAATAAAGTGAAAAAAAAAAATCTTTGCTGTAGTGGATCTTACCATGATAAATTTGTAATGACACTTTTTCCACATTTTCGTTTTCCTTGCTCTTTATCATTAGGACCTGAGCAACGAAACAATTGGACGTCTTGATGCTGAGAACAAGTACCAGACTCTGTTGGAGGAGATGGAATTCATGAAGAGCGTCCACGAACAGGTGAGACCATAGTCCTTCTCCCTTTACTAATCTTAATTAACTTTATTTCTCTGGGTGAGACTAATCAGATGTCCTTGCTTTACTGTTTTGTTTAGACTTATGTCCCTTGGTTGGTGAATGGCTTGTAAACTTATTGTTCCAAATCAAACTCATGCTGTTCCATATTTTTTCAAAGGTTTATTTGGGAAAGCTTCCGACTTTAAATGAAAAAAATGGATTGCTTAAGATTTTCCGAGTAATTACTTGAAAATCATAAATCATATTGATCAGTTTTACATACCAAAGTTACTAATGCAATGACTATTTAATTTTGGATGTTATTCTAGTAAGATAAGATAACTTTTGCATCTATAAGATACTTTAACTCATTTCTCTTTCTGGTGCATCGATTTATTTTTCCTGTCCAAGCAAAGTTTATCCTTACTATTATAATCCATAGTGCATCGTGTTTATTATTTCGTTCCTAGTTGTGTCCAGCTAATCTAAAAGACAATCTTACCTCATAAAATTTAATTTGATCTCCAGGAACTCAAAGAATTGTCTGCCCTTGCCTACCGCGACACCACTGCTGAAAACCGTGAGTTCTGGAAGAACGAGTTGTCTCAAGCCATCCGTGACATCCAGCAGGAATACGACATCAAGGTGGACCAAATCCGTGGCGAAATGGAGACCTTCTACAACCTCAAGGTAAAGTTAATTAACAATTCTTAAAAGACGCAGCTCTGTCATTGGACAGATTTCTGGTATATTCATGATGGACTTGTCGTAGAGTAAAACAAAACAAAAGAAAGCAAAAGAATATTTCTATGCCACACCTCACTTGGGTCAAAATTTACATATCGATACATAAATATGCGTCTAGAATAAATAAACTTGAAGTTTATGAAAGATGTTACCCTTTGACTTACCTGTAGAATAGTCATCCGAATATATTCCACCTGATATCCCTTTACTAATTTTAAATGTGAACCTTAATTACATAGTTGATAAGGATTGTAAAAAGAAACAAAAAAAAAACAACAACAAAAAAAACAAAAAAAACCGAAACATAAAAACAAACAAACAAAAAACAAAAAATAACTCAAAAAAGCAATGCAATAAAAAAAAACAACAAACAATTAAAACGTACCCCCCTAACAGATTACCAGGTAATTTTTGCGTTCGTCAACACCACCTTTAAACGTTCAGATAAACAGAAAATTAATCATTGCTTTTTTTAATTCCTCCCACTCCGCTCCGTTTTCTCATGCCATTATAATCATTATTTATTTATTTTTTCTGTTCACTATCGATCATTCCCAGGTACAAGAATTCCGTACAGGAGCCACCAAACAGAACATGGAGGTGACACACGCCCGCGAGGAAACCAAGAAACTCCACAAGCAGTTGGGCGACACCCGTGGCAGATTGGCCGACTTGGAAGTTCGAGTGAGCAGCTGTTGTGGTTTTAGGCGTTTTCTGACTCGATCCCTCCAAAAAACTTCAAAGTACAACAACAACAACAACAACAACAACAAAAACAACAACAACAATTCATTAAGAACTCATTCTAGTCATGCCATCTGCACATTTTTCTCAATAATTTGTTCATTGCTGAATTAATTTGCAAGTTTACACCAAAATATACATTCAAACTCTATACAGATACAGATAAATCAAAGCTTTCAAAAAGGCATATATCTTTCTCAATCTGAAACCCTTAAAGAACAAAACAAACAAAAATGCAATGCAAAACTAAGCTACAAACGAATAAAAACAAAACAAATAAACTAAAAAGAAATAAACAACAACAACAACAAGAACAAAATGAAATGAAATTCATAAAGGTCAAACAAAAGGCCTGGACAGACACTTACAAAGACCCTAACCAAACCAAAAATTAAGAGGGTTTAAATGTTCATTCACACAATGACCCATTTCAGCCCTCTTTTATTCAGAGATTGTCCCCTTTCAGCCCTCGTTCATTCAGAGATTGTCCCCTTTCTACCACCTTTCATTCAGAGATTGTCCCCTTTCTGCCACCTTTCATTCAGAGATTGTCCCTCTCCTGCAATTTTGCATTCAGATAGCCACTTTTCATTCAGATAGTCTCCCTTTTCTGTCTCTTTTCGTTCAGATAATGTCCCCTTTCTGCCACCTCTCAGTCAGATAGTCTCCCTTTTCTGCCACCTTTCAGTCAGGTAGTCTCCCTTCTCTGCCACCTTTCATTCAGATAGTCTCCCTTTTCTGCCTCCTTTAATTCAGATAATCTCCCCTTTATGCCACATTTCATTATTGAGATAATCCCTTTTCTGCCACGTTTCATTCAGAATGCCCAACTGGAAAAGCAATACCAGGATCTGCTCCGCGAGTTGGAACAGAAGGAACAGGAACACATTCTGGAGATCAACAGTCTGAAGGAAGAGAACAACAAACTGCGATCCGAGATGGAAGGCATGCTGGTCGAGTTGCAGACCCTGATGGACGCCAAACTGTCATTGGAATTGGAAATCGCTGCCTACAGGAAGCTCTTGGAAGGAGAGGAGAACAGGTAAGTCATCCCCCATCTTACAGCTGGCTTTGACTACTGTAATGTAATGAAAAAGCTCTGGAGTTTTCTTCTAAAAGGCTGGGAATGCACGCAAGTAGAATTTAACTTCTCTTGCGTTATCTTATGCCGAAGGAAGTAGTATATCTTTGCACTTTGGCTTGGTGATTGTAATATTTCCTCGAACAAAAAACAAAAATGAGTAGAATTAATTTTTCTGTATATGTATACAGGCCGGTACCTTCTTGTTAAACTTGAAACTTGTTTAACTTGAAAAACTCTCACGATCGAAACAGCAGATTCTGCTTGGTGAGTTCAGGGTTCATTTTCAGCATATGCCTATAAGGTAAGAGAGGAAGTTATTCTTGAAAACCGATAGTGACGATGGTCATTTCTCTTTTTGCTGCCGTTGTCAGCTGAGGAATTTAATAAGTATCGTGACAAGGCGAGCGATCTAGCCTGGGTTAGAATGAGATTTCATGTACAAGGGAGATAAACAGTCTTTTGAAAGAAATCCAGAGCTTTGGTGTATACGCCTGTATAACTCCCATCACTTCATTTAATTTCACTGCAGAACATAATACAAAGTCGAGAAATATCTTTGTTATGTAGTTTTCATAAAATGTCTTTTTTTAACCAATCATAGCTAAAATTTCTAGAATACTGTACTTTTGAAGTGTTGGGAAATGCTTGGAATGAAATTGTTTTAAAATTACATAAAACTAATATCATTCATTTTTGTTGATCATGTTTTAAGAAAGATTAGTTAAAATCTTTCATTGCCATTTTGTAAGAAGATTAAATCTAAATTAATGGCATACTCATTTCATCTAAAGTTTTATGACATATTCATAATCAATAACGATATTCTTGTTCTGTCATTGACAAGTATTATTTTCAAAATTTTGCTTTTGTTTCATGTATATTCATCTTTTAGTTTTTGGTTTTATTTCTAAATTATTTTCCTTACGTTCAATTATTATGTTGTTTTGTTTTAATTTGTGTTGGTTTTCATGATGGAGTTATCGTCATTATCATTATCATTGTTATTATTAATGATATTACTACATGTGGTCCCAAGGATTATTATTATGATATTATTATTATTATTATTATTATTATTATTATTATTATTAATAATAATATCATTATTATTATTATTATTATTATTGTTGTTGTTGTTGTTATTATGTTATTATTTATACCAATCCTACTTATCATTTACTTGTAAAAAAAAATGTTTTATTATATTTTATCATTTTTTATTCTAAAACTTCCTTTTTTTTAATCATTGGCATTCTATTCCACTTTGATCTAGAATGTTGTCTATCAGGTTCACACTAGAATCTTGGTTGATTGTGTTGTAATCCTCTTCTCTGGCAATGTACTGTTCTTTCATAATATTATAGAGAACGGTCAGCTGCTGTTGTGGAAGTTTTATTATGATCTGGTTTTTGTGTACTGCCAGTCTTATCATTAAGCATCTCATCATTTTGGAGAAATGAAATGCCACATATAGGCAACTATTGTTTATCTGATTTGTTCCTTGATCCTTGTCCATCCTGTCCGCTCCTGGATTGATTCCACTTTGACTTCTTCATTTTAAGTCAGAGTTGCAAAGTTCTACTTCTCGTATTCATTACCTTGAAATCTCTATTCGAATGATGGGCATTATTTTTTGTTGCTCAGGAAGAGTCAGAGTAACTAGTGTACCTAATTCTAATCATTGTGAAGTTCTGTAAACTTGTAGTGGGGCATTTCAACAACTTATATCTTCTTCTCATTGAGGGCTGCTGTGAGTTGTTTTTTCCTTCTTAAGAAACGCCTTGAATAATTTAATACAGATACAGCCATACACATATACGCATAATCATAGTAAAGAGGATTTTTCCCACGTGCTGACATTTATTTTTGGTGTTGGCATTTTTTGTTTTGCATTTGGTGGGAGTTTTCATCATGTGGTTTGTTACCTCTTTTACTCAAACTATTATCATCTTTATATTTCAGAAAGTATTCTTGTCAATGCTATAAAAAAAACAACAAAAAACAACAACAACAACAACAAAAACACCCAACAACAACAAACAAGCAAAAAATAAAATGGCACAAACACGGCAAATATAAGAAGAAGCAACCCCCTCTCCTTCAGAAATAAACAGCAAGCACGAAAACAACAAAAAACTAAAAAAACAAAACAAAAAAAAATCCCCAAAACAAACAAACAAAAACCGATCCCTCCAAGCCAAGAGCAAGCTTCTGTTCACCTACAATCAAACATTACGTGGATGCATTCACTAGAACATTCCAATTCTATTATATCTCCTCCTAGAAATCTATTAGATGTTCAACCTGCAAAATTCAACTTGTATTATTAACTCTGCTCACAAGCTTTTAATTCAATTTTTGTACAGTGTGCACAGAAGACATATTTACGACATGTTTATAAACAAATGAAACTGTTTTTATTTATGTTTTTGATTGGCAGCAGCATTTATTTTTTTTCTCCATTTTTTAGAGTTACCTGATTTCAATTTATTTAACAAATATGTATGTATGTATTCTATGTGCTTTTCTTTTTATTTTCATATTTATGTCGAAATTTCTATCCTTATTTTACCTAAAATGTTTTCATTGCTATCATAATTTACCAATCATTTTTTTTTTCCAAACACAACATCGGTGAATGGTCCATGTCCTTTATGTTCAGTGTGGCAGTTTTGCCTTTTCATTTCATTTCATGAATGTCATTTTCGGTTTCAGTTCTTATCCAGGGTCTTTTATTTGAAATGTGGCCCATTTTAAGTTTTAATTTTCATTTCTTTTCGCCCCCTCTGCGTGCCTCCTTTCATTTCATTTGCTTAAAACACTTGATTGAGGCTTCATCGTCGTGATCTTTGTTTTCGTTCTTGTTTTTTTCCCCATTTCCATGTCCTTGACCTTGTTTCTTCACGGCTTCTATACATACAGGATTCCTCTCCGCTCTTCCACGACGTGGAAATCCTATACCACTACTCCTACTACTAGCACTCTTTTGGACCGTTCTCGAAAATCTGAGCCGAAACGCACCACCACACGCACCTCCACTGCTGCCTCTACTGCTGGCTTCTCTTCTCACTACAGTCATTTCCCTAGGAGCTCGACCGCCTCAGCAGCAGCAGGAGGAGTAGGAGCAGGAGGAGCTGGGGGCGGTGTGACGACCGTCCCGGCCTCGTCAATTTTCCAGGTGGAGGGCAGCAATGTCAAGGACGATGATCGTGAGGAAGACACGCCTAGTGGCGTTGACCTGTGTGATTCTAGAAGTTCTAGAACTAACCAAAGCACGGTGGCAGGGGAGGGCTGGGAAGGCGATGACGCCCAAGCCGCGACGGGCCAGGGGCTTAGCGATTATGGCGTTTATGGGAAAAGAGAAGACGTGGGGGAGGAAAAAAGGGGAAAGGGAATGTCTGTCAGTGATTTTCCTACTGCAAGTGGAATGGTTTTGTCTGAGTCTGAGCGTTTTGGAGAGGAAGAAATTGATGATGGGGATGAATATGATGGTGGTGGTGGTGGTGGTGGCGATGGGGATGTTGAGGATGATTATGAAGAGAGTGCCCTCCGTGGGAAGGTGGGCGAGGCAAATGCTGTGAACGAAACCGTGGTCGCCAGTGTTGTTACAAAGACAGAAACAGCTCCACCCGCGAAAGGCGAAATAAGTGTTGTGAACGAAACCGTGATCGCAAGTGTTGTTACAAAGGCAGAAACAGCTCCACCCGTGAAAGGCGATACAAGTGTTGCAAACGAAACCGTGGTCGCAAGTGTTGTTACAAAGGCAGAAACAGCTCCACCCGTGAAAGGCGATACAAGTGTTGCAAACGAAACCGTGGTCGCAAGTGTTGTTACGAAAGCAGAAACGGCCCCACCGGTGAAAGTCGAGGCACGTGTTGCAAACGAAACCGTGGTCGCAAGTGGTGTTACAGAAGCAGAAACAGCTCCACCCGCGAAAGGCGAGGCAAGTGTTGCGAATGAAACCTTGGTCGCAAGTGTTGATACAAAGTCAGAAACAGTTCCACTCACGAAAGGCGAGGCAGGTGTTGTGAATGAAACCTTGGTCGCAAGTGTTGATACAAAGTCAGAAACACCTCCACTCGCGAAAGGCGAGGCAGGTGTTGTGAACGAAACCGTGGTCTCCAGTGTTGTTACAAAGGCAGAAACAGCTCCACCCGCGAATGGCGAGGCAAGTGTTGCGAACGAAACCCTGGTCACACATGTTGTTACAAAGGCAGAAACAGCTCCGCCCGGGAATGGCGAGGCAAGTGTTGCGAACAAAACCGTGGTCGCAAGTGTTGGTAAAAAGGCAGAAACTGCGCCACCCGCAGATATCACCAGCAGCAGTAGCAGCGCCAATATTGAAATCGTCGACTGCGCTGATGACGAGTGTAATGACGTTGAATTTGTAGAAGAGGAAGAAGTGAAAGTTGAGAATTTTTCCCAGGCTTATGCTCCGTTGCAGAAAGTAGATATCCGCGAAGATGGTGGCGAAGCAGTGGCAATGGATATACCTATTACTGAGAGTTCAATCTACAACGGCAGGAACCAAGCAGTTGAGTCACAAAAACCCAAAGTTGAACCCATAGCTTCAGAAGAAGAAGCAGTGGCTAGTAGTGAGTCACAAAAGAAATCGGAAGAATATGCTTTCCTTCGTGAGGTTGAAAAAGATGTCATTGCTTCTCAGACAACTGTGCTAGTTGAAGAAAGTTCCAGCTTAGAGAAATCAGAAGACGATGGAACGAAAGCTGGACAACAAGTTCAAGAGTCAATGACTGAATCGGGGGAATCACCTGAAGAGGATGAAATTATTGAGTCTGTAGAAACATTTTCTTTGGATAGCACTGTATGGAAACAACATTTGGAGCAGCAATCCGTTGAGAAATCACCTTCTGACTCCGTAGGGATGGAAATTAAAGCAGATGTACATGTTTTTGAAGAAAAACCGCCAGAATATCATGAACTGAGAGACTGCGACCAAAAATCATCAACACATCCGGTAAGCACAGAGACTATCACAATGTCTGATCAAAAGGATACAACTGACATGGAGAAAGAAGATGTTTCTGATGTGCAACATTCCCTCATAGAAGAAACAATAAAAAGCGAGGTCGTACAAGAAAGTTATTCATCTTCCTTACAAAGCGCCGAAGTGTCCAGTGGAACATCAGAATTCCAAGCCAGCGCTGAGCATGTGGGAAGCGCCATTGCGATAGATAAATCGGATGGAAAGGATAAACAACAGCATTCACACAACAAAGACGTAGATATGGACAGCGGTGCACGTGAACCTAGTGACAATCTGGGTCAAGCCTTTGTGTCCGGCAGTTCAACAGTACAAGTAGAAGAAAAGCAGAACTTGCCTGGAAGACCTGGTAAAGATGAAGGACAGAAAATGGCTGAGACTGAAACTTTTGATTCCAGCGTCCCCCGAGATGATTGTCTTAAAACTGAATCTACAACTGAAGAGAGCATGGTTATCAGTCAGTCTGTAGAAAATGGAATTGCAGTCGTCAAAATTGAACATGGGTCATCACAAGGTCTGGATGAGCCTAAGAAGGATACTTTGTCAGCTCAAGGTCAATCTATGGATGTTACACAGGACGTAGAAGGTTCCGTAAATGTTTATAGAAGCAATGAAGAAATCAACTCCTCTCAAAGTGTTATTGAAGTCAAAGACGACAATGCGAATCCAACATTGAGCATTCAGACGTCTGAGGCAGATGTCAGGGCACGGGCAGTGGTTGAAAATGTCATTGAATACGCTGTTGATCAAAAGACCTTACGTGAAGACTCAACAGCAAATGGAATTGTCACACACAAAGAATCCACAAAAAATGAAACCGTTATACCTAAAGAATCTGCAACAGACGAAAAGGTCCTACTTGAAGAAGCCACATCATATGAGAAAGTTCCACCTACAGAACCCACATCAAATGAAAGCATCCCAACGAAAGAATCCATAAAAGATGAAAAGGTCCTGTCTGAAGTCAATGAAACAGATGAGATAATCATGCCAACAGGTTCCACAATAAATGAAAACGCCCTACCTAAAGAATTCAGGACAGGTGAAAAGGTTATCACTAAAGAATCCATTACAGTTGAACAGGTTATAATTAAAGAATCCACAGAAGATGAGATGGTTATAACTAAAGAATCCACAACAGATGAAAAGGTTATGAATAAAGAATCCACAAAAGATGATACAGTGCCACCTAATGAATCCACGACTGATGAAAAAGTTATAAATAAAGAATCCACAACAGATGAAAAGGTTATAACTAAAGAATCCACGACAGATGAGAAGGCTATAACTAAAGAATCCACAACAGATGAAAAGGTTATATCTAAAGAATCCAAAACAGATTCAAAAGTCATGTCTATAGAATGCAAAACAGACGAAAAAGTCCTAATTAAAGGTTCTTTTGGAGATGAAACAATCACAGAAAAAGAATCCTCAGAAGATGAAAAAGTTACAGCTAAAGAATCCACAACAGACGACAACGTTCTACAAAAAGAATCCACAACTGATACAAACGTCATACCAAAACAATCCACAACTGATACAAACGTCATACCAAAAGAACCCACAACAGTTGAGTTGGCCATACTAAAAGAACACACAACAGATGAGAGAGTCCATACAAAAGAATCCACAACAGATGAAAATATCATACCAAAAGCAACCAAAACAGATGAAAAAATCGAACCCAAAGAATCCACAACAGATGAGAAAGACGTAACAAAAGAATCTAAAATAGATGAAAAGAGCACATCAAAAGAATCCACAACAGAGGGGAAAGTCATGTCTAAACAAAACACAACCGATGAAAAAATCATCCCTAAAGATTCCACAAAGGATGAGAAAGTCCAACCTAAAGAATCGACTACAGATGAGAAAGTCCAACCCAAAGAATCCACAACAGATGAAAAAGTCCAACCCAAAGAATCCACAACAAATGAGAAAGTCCAACCCAAAGAATCCATAACATACGAGAATGTCCAATCCAAAGAATCCACAACAGTTGAATATGCCCTGTATAAAGAATCCACAACATATGAAAAAGTCCTTCCTAAAGAATCCATTATGGAAGACAACGCCCTTCAAAGAGAATCCATAATGGATGACGCACTCCTTCCGAGAGAATCCTCTTTTGATGATAAGGCCCGACCTGCAGAGTTGGTAGAGAATGTAACGGTCCCAGAATGCAGTGAGGATAAGAAAGACCAGCCTGTAGAATCAAATCCGTCAAAAGAATCACCCTTTGACGAAAAGGTTCCACCTATAAAATCGACCCCACACGGCGTTTCCACCGAGGATGAGAGAATTCCAAACGCAAGAGACACCCCAAACCTTACTAAGGTAGTTGACGAAGACAAAAACCAGGTCGGATGTGTTGTGCCTGATATCAGTCTTAATACCGACTCGGAGCCGGCCCCAAAACAGACCAGTACCTTCGTGGCCAGAACAGAGGTGGAGGAGGAAGAGTTGTTGCTGGAAGTCGGTGCAAACGAAGATCTTCTCGATGAGTCTAGTCCTGATGTCAGCATCGTCGACCCCAGCAAGGTCGATATCAACACTTCTAAGGGCGTAGAGGATGACACGGACGAGGATTGCGTCAATGACGATGAAATGGCGGGCAGCGAAAGCCACCAGAAGGGGACGACGACGAATACTGGGAGTAAGCCACTTTCAGTTGAAACTGGTATCGATACCCACAAAGGCGATGTCTCCAAATCTGAGATAATTTCAGAGGACAGGTCTGAGAGCGTTGTCCATTTCTCAGAGAGTAAATCAGGACAAGTTCCTGTGAGCGTAGAAACCAAATCCGATGCGTCTTCAAGCAGCGGTATTAACATTTTTAGCGTCGATGGCACAAAGAGAGACGGTGATAGTGGTGGTAATTCTGGGTCTGATGTTATTGTATTAAGGCAAGAGAAACTTCTTGATAATGCTAGTATCGTTTCTTCACATTCAACGTCAACTCATCCTGTAGAATCAGGATCTAAAGAATCCACAATAGATGACAAAGTCCTACCAGGGAAGGAGACAGATGCAGACGTCCTGAAGCAAAACTTTACCGCTAAAGATACTATTGGAATTGACGATTTGGACAAGTCAGGGCTGACTACCATTTCTAGTGATATCCACGTCACAGAGAAGACAATGGTGACGATGGTTAGCGGTACAGATTCGTCCCCTGTTTCAACTGTAAGTGAAAGCATGGTCATAGAAAAGAAATCTGGGAATGGAGGCCGAGTCATGAGTTCCACTTCAACGGTGACGACGACAACAACAACGACGGGAAGCGATGACAAGGAAAACACCACCGTCACAGTTGTTAAGTCGTCCGAAACTGTTGAGAAAGAAGAGACGCCCCAGTCTGATGAACTACAGAGAGTCCAAGACCTGACTGCTTCAACTTCGCCGCGAGCCCCAGAGGTAGATGCTACCATAGTGAGTCAGAAGGAAAATTTCCGAGATAACAAAGTCAATGACAGCGTAGACGTTTCGAAAGAGTCTAAGTCAAATACTTTTGAATTTGCACAACCCGCTTTCTCATCATCATCAAAACTTGTGACGGAGACGTTTGAAGAGCGAAACACTTCGTCAACTCTCAACACAACTGACGATTCTCAGATAAACCAACTTAAAGATCAGACCCAGATGGAATCCCATTTCAAGCAGTCTTCTGTTACAACAACGAGTACGGTTTCCAGGGAAGTCATACAGGAGAGCAGGACTGATCAGTCTACCGTGAAGGAAGACGAGTTTCCTCCTGCAACAACACACGCCACTACCACCAGAGTCACAGAAAGCTCCGAAGTCGTCAGGAATGAGCCTGGCACAGTCTCCCCCAGTAAATCATTACCTAAAGACCAGGCCGATAAACGGATCGATTCAAAGCAACATTACACAGAATCTGAAGGTGGCCCTGAAGAATCGATGAAAGACGTGGACGCAAACTCCGCCATCATGTCCAGTAGTGGGGAAGAGATTGACCTGCCGGACGCGACTACTGAAGACTCCACCCCCGTCCTGGAAGGGCGTCCCGGGTCTGTGCTGGACATTGTTGGCGGGGACTCCGAGCAATTCGCCACCGGAAGGCACGCGTTTCTTGAGGAAATTCCGGAGAGGTCATCTGATTCTCGTTCGACGAGCGTCCACCACGGAATGGAACAGAGCAGCCATGTGGTGACTCGGATAGAGCAGACCTTTGACCTGTCTGACGTAGCCGGAAACAAAAGTCGCCATGAAGAGAAATCGATGACCATTGTTTCGACGTCTGAGAGACAAATTCCGCCTCCTGGGGATAAACAGGATGACCAAGTGGTTGTGAATGGACGGGAAGCTTCGAGTAGCTTCGATGTTTCGCTTTCCAAATAGTTTTTTTTTTTTTTTATGGATTTCGCGTGACAGGGTTTTTTTTCCTTTCCAATCATTTCTGCCGCTTTCTTCTATCATAGAAATTTTACTGTTATCCCAATTACTCTTACGGAATATAATACGATGTCTTTACCGTTTATTGATAGTGCGCATCTGCTTTAATTATACTGCAAGATCGAGTCTGATTTTTCTTGATGCTTCTCTCGCCGGTTTTATTTGATTAACGCACTCAGAGCAAGGGCGTACATGGTACCAGTTGACTCCAGTTGCCTCGCCTTTGTAAACCTTCCCACTGTAACTCTTTGCTTTTTTTTCTTTTTAACTTGGTTAAAGTTTGCATCGATCCTGGTACAGTCTTTAAGGTCACCAATATAATATATTTATGGGTGCTCCTTTGAAAGCGCATGTTTTTTTCTAAACATTGTTTCCAAGAATTATATAATTGTTGGCACACAACTAGTCATGTGATTTGTTTCATTTTTACTCTGCTGAATTCTATTAATAATAAGAGATAAATATATAATGAAATTGCAATTTCCAGTATAAGGAAAATATAACACAAACTTGATTTAACTATTCACATTTTAACTGTTTTGAGTGGGCTTTTTCCTTGGTCACGATTTGGTTGATTTAAATGCTAATACAACTACTAATAGAAATCAAAATAGTACCACTACTACTTACTAGATCTAGAATGTTGCAGTCTAGGACATGGTCTTTGGGATACCCCATCGAATTGTAATCCGCCTTCCATAATACATGTGTTGTGTGCATTTTAGCAAAGTGTTGTTGAAATATCTATTCAGTCAGTCATCAGTCTTTCATGACCTTTGTTTGAGGTCATCCATTCCGTGACCTTTGTTTGAGGTCATCCATTTCCATGACCTTTGTTTGAGGTCACCCATTCCTTGACCTTTGAAGTAATCCATTTCCATGACCTTTTTCTTTGAAGTCATCTCATTCATGGCCTTTATTTGATTTCATCCTATTCCATGGCCTTTGTTCGAGGTCATTCATTCCATGACCTTTGTTTGAGGTCATCCATTCCATGACCTTTGTTTGAGGTCATCCATTCCATGACCTTTGTTTTAGGGAATCTCATCCATGACCTTTGTTCGAGGTCATTCATTCCATGACCTTTGTTTGAGGTCATCCATTCCATGACCTTTGTTTGAGGTCATCCAT
>JBCJKF010477425.1:0-11733 GCA_039654545.1 Plocamopherus ceylonicus | reverse complement strand
CCCCCCCCCCCCCCCCCCCCCCATAAGCAGGTCATTGTTCTGTGCATGTGATTGATAAAATTAGAGAGCTCACGATTGCTCGGCAATACTTTGGTGCGGTATGCTCCATATCGCAAAAATCACATTAAAAAAAAACACAGAAAAAAACCAAAAAAAACAAAACCCAACGATTTCCTGAAAACATTGTCATGCTCTCTGGTAGGTCCGGTCAGTGATGAGGTTGAATAGATAAGACGAGTTTAAAAGTAAGGGCTAAAAAGATGGCAGTGAATTCTCTATCATAAACAAATCATAATCAGGTGTCTCGGCCTGTTAGTTTTAGTACAGTGTACTGAGACTTATAGTACAGCTCTAATAGACCTAGAGAGCATGTGCTCTCGATGCATTTTTCCTCAAAGATTCCACTTCTGTATCATTCTTTAAAATATAATTTTTGTTTTTATGAGGGCTCTGGATTTTTCGAGAAATGAGGGCATGGCATTTTGCCGTAATGCCTTGGGATAATCTCAGGCCTGCATTTATATTCATATTTCCCTAATACATTCAGATTATGGAATAAACTTCCTACCAATGCAATGTGCAGTAAAGATACAGAAGATTTAAAGCAGAAACTTAAATATACAACACTAATATCAAAATACTAGAATAATAAATTACTTTAGCCACGTTGACAAGAATACTCAGCTACCCGAGTTTGGGAGCTAATATGAAGACTAAGACTAAGTTGTTTTCATTAAAAGGCTTTGATCGTATGCCATTGTGTATCTTTATCAAGGCCTGCTTTTCACCTTCTTTATAAAAGAGGGCATTTTATGAACTGTAGGCAAACATTAATTTAACAAATTGTTATTTCATCCCCTTAGCTTCAAGTATGTACCAACTTCGACACTTCCTGGCTACAATTGATGAGTGCCGAGATTTGCCGAGCTCTTTGTCCATCTACCAGCATCAGGCTCCTGCACATGCTGAAGGCGGAGTTGATCATAAGGGCAGATTACTCTGGCTTGCTTTTGCTTTTGAATCGGTAAGAAGCACTGTGCTGACTAAATATCCTGTGAGATTTTTTTTTTCTTTCTTTTGGTTTTTTACTTATATTTTTTTGTCTTTTTTTTGTTTGTTTTTTTCTTTTTAGGTTTGATTTTGACTTTTTTTTTTTTTTAATTGTATTGATTATCCAACAATTTAAAGTATGCTTTGCTTTGTCTGATCCCCAACTCTCATTGTTTGGTTTTAGCCCCTAAACTTACTCAATGTGGTCGTGTTTGAGGCTTTGAGCTAGCATTCAACAACAGGTCAGGCAGTGTTACTTTAATGGTCATGTGCTGTGTTTATCGGCTGATCAGGCTTATTTAAAATCCTAATTCTTTTTTTTTTTCTTTTTCATCCTGTGGTGGGCAGGATGAATGAGTGCCTAGTCCCATCAGAGACTAGGAGTTCCCATGCACCTTTGAGCATGTAAAAGAACGCTTGGTGATTAGAATAAAAAAGAGCAGGCCATATCGGCCATCACCCTAACAAAATACGATCTTACCAAAATAGTCATTTCTGTATTATGCACCCCTACAACCTCTTGTATCTCAGACTTATTGACTAGTACATTTCTCTGAATTCAAGTAGAAGAGGCAAAGATCAGGAGGAGGACACAGGCGCAGCAATAACATTGCTAGAAGATCGTCAACTTTGACAAAAAGGCCACCAGTGTGTTTGGGAGTTGAACATCTCTCAATTTTTCAGGGCTGTCTAGTCCTAGCCAAATTAAGTCCTACCCTTGGTTATCAACAACAGTGGAATTTAGTAACTTATGCAGTGAACAAAACCATAATTAAATTTATTTTTCTTTTAACAAAATAATGTTCATGGGATTATGATAAAAACTGCTTCACCAAGATAAAGGATTGTTTCTTACCACCAAACTGCTGAGACTCACTTCAAAAAGGAGCCCTGTGAGCAAGGTGGATCGTAAGATCCTTGTCTTTACTAGTCAAAGCTCAAGCATTAGTGGACGCCTAATTATTTTTTTGTTTTATTGAAGTCAGTATTTGTATAATATTCTCATTGAAGCTTGCAAAAACTTTCAGATATACTGTGCTGTATCTTATTCTTTGTTGCTATGATTTAGCCCTGTGTATCAAGCTTGCAGTTAAACACCAAGTGCATTCCCTGTCCACAGACGACCAAAGAAGGCCTGGCCTACTCCAAGGCATACCAGCAGTACCTCAAGTGGGAGGCTGTCATCCAGCACATTAAGGACGAAGTGCTGGCCCCAGATTCCCCGCTGCGTAGTATCTTTCAGACGTCAGAATTCTGGACTAAGGTGAACTTTTTTTTTCCGGCGGAATAGCTTTGATGCATTGATTCTGTGATGCTTTTGATTTTTGTCTTGACCTTTCTCAAGCTCTCAAAATCCATTTTGAATAATAATGATGATGATAATGATGATGATAATGAATCATAATGATAATCATAACAACAACAACATAAATGGTAATAAACATATGATAGAAATGATCGAGTAATAAATCATTTTGGGATTGCAGACAATTAAAAAGAACCCTTGGTCATATTTTGGAAAGAGCAGGTGATGTTGGCCATCGCTCTGGTAAAATAAAAAAATACTCCTCTTGGTGCCATATACCCTGCAACCTCATGTACCTAGAGCTTATCGACCCATTCATTACTCTGAATTCAAGAAGAAGAGGCAAAGATAAAAGGCATGCAAACTCCCTTTAGAATACTAGCCCAGGCGTACCAATAACACTGCTACATGATCGTCAACTCAACACAAGGCCTTTAAAAAAATCATTTCATCCCACTGAAAATGGAAAGGGAGAATATAACAGAACAGGAGGATTTCTGGAAAGAAAAGTCATTCTGGGATAGTTAATACAGATATATAGGTTGGGTTAAAAAATGACTTACGACTTTGGACGGCAATAGCATGTAAACTATGAAACAAAAATTATTGAAAATACCTACATTAAAGGAACCGTCCTATTTTTCATTGCACACCAAGTTTCACAAGAATCAATTTTGTGGGTTTTAAATAATCCGTTTTTGATTAAAAGTGGTTTGAAAAACAAATATTGAAATAAATTTGGCAAATGTTCCTACTGTTTTGTGTTAATTCGTGAAGAGACATGAAAGATAAGGTCAAAAAGACAATTTTATCTTCTAGGCTCAAAACTGTGTTGGTTCTTAATTTAGATAAAGACCTAGATCTAAATCTAGAGTTTAGATCTAAAGGTATAGACCTACGATTCAGGTTAGATCTTTGAAGAATGCGATACTATCAGATAGGAGAAAATATTTAATCAAATTCTCTTGTGACGATGGATTAAAAGATGGTATATTCTGTTTTTAATTGATCTTTTCTCAGTAGAAATGTTCTATGAGAGAAATCTTAAGTCATCTGGTCTTAAAAATAGTTCTGGGCATCGAAGTGCGAATATGTTATTTAATGTTGGGTGTATCGACCATCACAGTCGAGCCATGAGCCAGTCAGCACAGGAAATCTTTTAATATTTGGTCCATTGCTATCAGCGCACTTAAAATTCAATCTCGTCTTTATTCCTTTATGGATTTATATCATATTTGTCACACTAACGGAAGTTAGCCAAGTTTCATTGTACTCTGTTACCGGGATGGAGGAGTTTAGGGCATAAAAGTTCCTACACTATTTTTTTTAGTCCACCCGATATGAATACATCAGTCTTAGACTTACTCATCATAAAAGCTGACAAACTCAGGTAGCTGAGTATTCTTGTTAATGCGCCAAAAGTAATTTATTGTTCTAGTATTTTGATAGGCCTATTAGTGTTGCACTTTTAAGTTTCTGCTTGAAATCTTCTGTATCTTTACTGTACTTTACATTGGTAGGGAGTTTATTCCACAATCTGAATGTATTAGGGAAATATGAATATAAATGGCTATCTTCTTTTGATGAAGGCAGTGTAAATGTTTGGGCACAAGATCTTGTGCGACTATCTTTCGTATTGAATTCCTCTAGTGGTAATATTGCTTGTCCATTAATTGCTTTGACAGGAATAGTTACTTTATATCTAGCTCTTTGTTCTTTGAGGGTATCCACTGTAACTTATCCATGTTTATTTTTGTGTTGCCTCTTGTATAGTTATAGTTATTGGTTACAAATCTACCTGCATTTTTTTGTACTTTCTCTAACTCATCTATTTGTTTCTACAACGTGGATCCTTGGCCCATACACATCCTCCATATTCTAAGATTAGTCTTACAAAGGTTTTGTAGCATTTATCCTTGACATGTTGTGGGCAGTCATCAATGTTACGTTTTAAGAATGCTTATACACAATTTGCTTTCTTACATATTACATAGTGTTGGTCTTTTCATTGTAGTTTATTATCATTAATAACTCGTAAGTATTTTGCATTCTTTTTAGTGTTTTTTGTGTAGGTTATAGTTTGATTCTATAAGTTTCTTTTTATTTTTTATTTTCAGAATTTGATATTTTTCTGGGTGAAATTCCATTTTCCAATCTTTTTCCCATTTTTGGAATGAGTTTAGGTCTTTTTGGAGTATTTTCCAATCAGTAATGTTCTTTATTTCTCTAAATAAGCTATTATCTGCAAATGATCTCATTTTGGTCCCTGTTGTAAGATTAAGATCAATGTCATATATATATATAAAAATGTAGAAAATGCCTAACACTATAGCCTGAGGTACTCCTGAAAGAACTGGTTTAGGGTTTGACTCTATTCCTTCTAAATTAAATTTTTGTTTTCTAGCTATAAGAAATGATTAAGTGACCTCCTAATATCCAACCCCTTGGGAAAAGGCAAAAGTGGAATGTTAGATGGACTGGTATATTAGTCGGGCTGTGTAGGATATAGCTCCTACAATGTTAGAAACAGACATTACCCCCAAAGAGGCTTGGCAATAATATTGTCTTAAAGACATGACGGAATTTTCATTCACCAAACACCTCATTGTTTCATCTATTGCCTTGAAAAAGGGCTGAGGAGATCGCTTGGTTACAGGTTCCCTCTTCACAGCTTCCTATTTTGCCCCAAAACCCGACTTTTAGCTTTGCCCTTTGAAGTGTCGGCCTAAGTGCAATTCGAAAGTCATTGGAGTGAACCAGTGACAATGGCTAACAGACAATCCTTTATGCACAGGGAGATCTTGCGGTTACATCGCCGCCCGAACAATACAGCCTACCGGGAAAACAGGGGTAACCGATACCTGCCACCCACAGCGGGAGGTTGTACTGGCACTCCGAGGAAGAAGCGTTAGTCATTTTGGAAAATACGTTGGGTTTTTTAACAGGATTTTGACGTAATAATTTTCACCTTAGATCCAACAATTTCGATCATATCTCGTTTGGATTCGAAAGTGTTAACACCGTGCTGCAGTTCTGTGAAAATTTTGTTTTTGTGTGACAAGTAGTATTAGCTTTGTGAATGTTTGAATGACGGAAGTCAAATGTGACGAGTGACATCCATTTTCTTCATTTAAACGTTAATTACTGCGCTCTCCCTGGAGACATTTTAAAATTTGTTTCTTTATATGATTCTTCAGTTTCTTTAGATTTATCATGGACAAATGTTATTTCTTGGCCACCCATGCTTAATAATATAGAAGCCGATGTATATGACAATCCCACTTGATTTGAGCCTCAGTCCAGCTTTGCTTGGTAAGATAACAATTGACCAGACCTTAATAGTGAAGCTATTTATAGCTTAGTCCTTTGATATCTTGCAGTTAATGTCATAATGGAGCACACATTTGAAACACACTTAAAACGTTTGAATGAACTTTGCAGGTGTTGTGCTAAGATATATAATGGCAAAGCAAAAAAGTCAATTCCATAGGCCCGCTCCGTGTGTAAGTCACGGGATATTAAAATGGTATGCTTCTGGTATCAAAAGCAATTTGTACCAACTCAAATTTGTCGATGAAAGACATCTTCTACAAATCGCACCAATTCTTAGCGCTGCTGTCCCTCAAGTCAAAAAGTGAAAAAGGAAACTTCGCGATAGAAGCCCGTGATTTCTATTAAGATTGTAAATAATTATACAGATCATCAATGTAAATGTACTATTTCGCCTAATACTACTAATATATATAGAGAGAGGATTTTGGTATTAAGGTTAATAATTGCCACGATTCTTTAATATTGGAATATTTTAAACTGGACTGCCGCTTAAAGCACTTTCTCTGTGCCATGCGACAGACTCGATACTGACTCTTGTTACAAAAAGTCAAAACTTTACTCCAGGAGGTGCCCCGGCAGTCATATTTGGTAAGATGCTTTTGTATATTTTGTTGTATCCACTGTTTTAATTTGGAAACAATCTCTCCACTGAGAATTAATTAATTGACCCTCAACTGATTAAGAATCTTTATATGAAAATTTACATGCTCAAAACAATAAATGATGTTAGTATATAAACTGAATAATCGACAAGACGAAAACCACAAGCACGAACAGCCGACGGTCACGAGACCTACCGCACGTTGCGAGGCAGTCAAGCCTAAAGGGGCGTGAACTAAAATCCAAGCTTGAGGACGCCTTGTCTTACTCTCGTCTTCAAACTGTCAATCACACAATAAACCAATTAGTTTTATCTAGTATCTGTGGTCTTTTGTGAATTTTTAATGAATGGAGTTAGCACACTTGAGCTTACGGAGTACGCTACTCCAAAAAACTATTTTTGCTTATACGTTATCTAGAGGCACCAAATTTTCACAGAATGTAGATATATTGTAGAAAGAGATATTAAAGTAAAAAAAATAGGGGAAAATATTTGGTTTCCATGGTAACCGCCGCCAACTTGAAAATAAACATTCATTGAGTTCCAAAATCTCTAATATCAAAAAAGATTTTCACATCTATTCAGTTAACATACTTAATTTAAACATAGATAGGAGTAATAGGCTACTTGGTTTTTGTCTCTTGTTCATTTTTTATATTTTTTACAATTTTTTGAAAATCTCATTCCAAAAATTTCATCAAAATGCTAATTAAAACTTTTGTTAAAGAGCCGAAATGTATCTAGACTTCAAAAGTTGATAGTTTATTACCCCCATTTATGTCTTGGGAATCAATTTTCCAAATTTCATAGCTCTAGATTGAATTCTTTGAGATTTTGGAACTGATGTGGTACAAGGAAGTGTAAAATGAGTTTTCGAGAAACTGATTCACACATACTCAGAGACCAATTTGCTCATTGGTTCATTATCCTTCCATGGAAATGTTTGATTCATGCTTTCTTATAAAGGTCAGGAGTTGCCAATTTGTCTGATGCCAAAACATGATAGATTTTGATGCTAAAACAGGCCTGCTGCTATGCCATTTCATAAATTTTCTGTTAAATTTTGGCATGGTTTGAATTTTTTAAAGACACATTTTGAAAAATATAGGATGAAAATTTTGGCTTGGTAATGCCATTCAATTAAAGATCAGATACTAACGATTCATTTGGAGCCTAATTTTTTTGTGGTTGAAATCTTACCCGCATGCCCCCTTAAGTTCATCCATTCACATCGTAATGGCTCGGAAACATAAAACAATAAATAGACAAATAACAGATTTATGATCTATGAGCTACCATAGTTCTCTCTATTCATAACCTAGACTGGGTGCTGGATGGCATCTTGTAGTCACACCCTGTCTAGTCATGGTTGACCAGACATGTTTAATTGTGCCCATATTATGACTGACAACAACCCTATGAATGGATTTGACAGAGACAAAAACAGTTGTAAGGGAAATAATATTGTCCACGACTTTCATAACTGGTTGAAAAATGTTCACTCCTCCCTCAAAAAGTGGGACCTTACTCGGAAGGGGTCAAATTTATATAGAGAAAAATCTGTTAAAAGGGAAAAGTGGTAAGGTAGACTGGAATATTGTGCGATGGAGTATTAAGCAGCCACCACTGATTAATTATACTTTATTTCAAAGATGAGGAAATCCAGTTATTTTAATTTTCTTGTGTTTTTCTTTATGCCCATTTTTTTTCTCTAGTTGATTAAGTTTCATTGCAGCATATTCTCCCCCCCCCCCCCCCACACACACACACACAAAAACAAACAAACAAATAAACACTAATTGTTGTGTCCTTTGATTGAAGATTTTTGTTTCTACTTTTGTTCTTTGCCTGACTTAAAATTTATGCTGCTATCCCGACTCCAGCTAGTCATTTTACCAGTTTGCACTTTTTGTTGTAAGGGCACTTATACATTTCATATCCTTTTGTCTTTTAGGTGATGATGGAAGTGGTTGCAGTCAACAGCGCCATCTATGGTCTTGTTTTATCGATGGTCATCTGCATAATTTCAGTGGCCATCTTCACTGGTCATCTGGTTTTGTTGGTCATTGTCGTGGTCACTATCATGGGTAGGTGCTTTTGTCTTTCTGTAGTGGGCTTATGCATCACTATCAATTTATCCTGGAAACTCAACGCAGCCACAACTTTATAGTCTGTAGTTCACTTTTTTGTTTGTTGATTGTCTTTTTGACAAAAGTAACATTAACAAAAATATCAGTACAAAATAAACTATGAAACAGCAGTAAAATAATTTTCCCTAACCCAACAAAAACAGAAACCATAACAACAAAAATATAATAAACAAACCAAAATAAAATAAAACCACCACACCAAAAAAAGTCCCAAACAAACAAACTAGAAGGAAGAGAAAAAAATATCGAAAGACAAAAGAGAAACAAAAATTCTCCCCTCCTCAACGCGCTCCAAACACCCCCTTCCCTGTAAGAAAGTAAAAAAACAAATCAAAAAACAAAAACAAGACGAAAAACCCACCAGCCATATCTTTGTGTATTTATTTATTTCAGTGATGATTTGTTGTGTTGTTGGAATTTTCTATCTTGCTGGCTGGGAGATGGGCGCTGTAGAAGCTGTGTCACTCTCCATCCTTGTTGGCTCATCTGTGGACTACTGTGTGCACATAGTGGAAGGGTACATCCTGGCTGGTCGAAGGATGGACTCAACTGAGATGAAATGCCAGGTATTCTTTAACTTAGGCATTATTCATGTTTTTGTTTTTATATATATATATATAAACAGTCCTTGCTTTGCTTTTGCTTGTTTTATGAGCCATGTAGTCGATGGTATCTTTCTTTCGGAGTGGTTAAGGCATTGCACTCTGAACAGAAAGATTCCCTTCCTCAGACCATTTGGTTTTGTTGGTTTCTTTTTTTAGCGAGAAAATTTACTCCAAAGGCTTCACTCCACCCATGTGAAAATTGATATTGGCCGTATGGTAGTGTTGTATGTCTGAAAAAAATTATATCGCCTAACAGACTGATGTGACGTCCTATGTGGTATGTGTTTCCTACTGGCTGGAGAAGTACAGTGGAACACGGATATAACGAACAAGCCCGCGCAATAGAAAAAGTTCTTTATATCAGTAGTTCGTTATTTCAGTCGCACATGCACTGTAGTATATTGAGGCGGAGGACATTAGATCCGATGCGCGCACATGGCATGTTACAACATTACGCGCCGTCTGTAAAGGATTTAGATGCAATGCGTGCATAAAGAAATTCCTCTTCGGATCTAATGGAGTTTTCCCGTATATTTTGCCTAATACTCCTTATACCTCACTCATAGGGTTAGCATATACGTTACGTTTGGCTTTCTTGTTCTGTAGAGAAGAAAAAAGAAAGTAGGCCTGTAACCTTGATGCGTGCTCTTTTGCTCTGACTCTTACCAAAGTATTCACTTATACAACCACATTTCATTAAAAAGTGCACATTGGCTTGGCCTGACTTCGGGCAAGCGCATGTTCATTCTTGAAGAATCGTTCCACCATGCAGCGTAGTAATACATGTTACATTGTTGTAGTAGGCTGATACGGTGGGCTTATCATAACCCTCGAGACGAAACACTGGCCATGCGATACTATGCCGCTGGTAGGCTAATGAGGTCAAAGCAAGTCTAACAAAAGAGACACGAAGCACTTTTCACACCCAAACGCTAAAATACCCTTCAACAATAGATTCTCTTCACCCGGATATTCGTCTGGACGGCCATTGACGTAATTCTGACTGACAGCAATGGAAATGAAAGTTTCACTCAGCCAATGTTGTGTCCATATGACCGTCACTCACGTAATCATTTCTCTGTAGTCTCTATGTGAGACGATGGCGTAAAGCCAAGTTACAGATTCGCTCTTTTTTGTCTTTGGTTGGTCAACATTTTCTAGCATGGTGTGAGACTGGGCGTGGCCTAGGACTAGGAGCCGCCCGAGAACCTAACACATACACTATCATTGGCAGTCATCATATTATTGCTAACCGCTGAATGGTTTAACAGATTAACAAAGGGTGAAGTGAAGGTGTTGAATTGTACTGAGTGAGTAGCTTTGAGAAATGATGGAGTAATGCTAGATCTAGAAAGTGCAAAAGGGACGCCTGCAGGTAAAGCCACAAATTATACCATGTCCTACCCCCAAGTTGGCTTCACAAAGAAAAGGTCCAAATTGTAGGGTGGCATGATGTAAGTGTAAGCCACATGCAAGACTCGCAAGGCAGTTGCGCAACCTTGAGTTCGGTCATAGTTATTGAAATGGACTGGTTTGTTATTTCAGTCGTAAATAAGAAGGAAATAAAGACGTTGGCAAGAAAATGGGTTCGTTACAGCCGTCAGTTTGTTATTGCAGGCTCGCTACATGCGTCAAAATTTTATTGACACAAAGAGGGGAAAAAAACGGACAGCGAAATTGGTTCTGTAATCCGTCAATTCGTTTTAAGCCTGTTCTTTATATGTGTGCTCCACTGTAATTGTGAGGCGCTCAGAGCATGGCTGCGCAGTGGATAAGGGCTACATAAGTGCAATTTTGCCTTATCAGAATTAGAATCATTTTATTGTCTGGTAAAGAGAAATTTTTTTTCATCATGGGTAGATACAAATTATTTTGTCAAATTGCATCAACATTCACATTCAAAACTACAACACTAAACGTCTTTACTACATATTACTTTAAAAATGCATGAATTCAATGCATTCATTTATAAGTGAATAGTGGAAAAAAACGCAATCCAAAAATTGTAAAAATCAAAGAATAATTTGAAAGAAAAAAAGTCATGTCTTCAGACATGTCAAGGCATCACACGTTAATCGGGGGCATACTTTTTGTTTTGTTTTTTAAGGGGGCATGCGGGTAAGCTTTTAGTGATTTTGGACCAAATTTTAAAAAAAAATGTTTTGGCTGTAAAAGAATCTTTAGTATCTAATCTTTCATTGGCAGGCATTCACAATCTGTAATTTTCATCCTAAATACAAAAAAAATGTCTTCAAAAAGTCTGGACCATACCAAAATTTGCGGGAAAATTGAAGAAATGGCATTGGTTTAGCCATAGCAACAGGCCCGTTTTATCATCAAAATTTATTGTGTTTGGTATCAGACAAATTGACAACTTATTCCCTTTACGAAAAAACATGAATCATGCATTTCCATTGGAGGATAATAAACCAATGAGCAATTTTGTCTCTGAGCACCTGTGAATCAGTTTTTTGTGATTGTCTCGAAAACTCATTTTACACTAATTGTACAATGCCAGTTCTAAAATCTCAATAAGTGTTCAATGTAGAGCTATGAAATTTGGCATATTGATTCCCGAGACATAATTGGGGGTAATAGGCTATCAACTTTATCAGTCTAGATACATGTTGACTTTTTAACAAAAGTTTTAATTAACATTTTTATGAAATTTTTGGAACAGAATTTTCA